>JAQGAZ010000766.1:0-46506 GCA_034692225.1 Polydesmus complanatus
CAAAGACAATCATTCTGTTCTAAAAACCTAGAAAATCTCAAAACCTCAAATTCAAAAATTTAAAACCTTATTAACTTTTGATGACTCCAATAAATATTGTTTACAAAAAGGCTCTTGACTAATTACAATTATTGTCATGTACAGTAAAACAAAAAGGACATTGTACAAGTGTTGCGTTATTAATTTTCTCAGCCCAAAATATTAAACGAGTCAACGATTGAATTCATAATAATTATAATCTTCACATGTGGAGGTTGCCAATCAATTAATAAATTGTACTATAATTATTATTATTAACTCTACAATTTTTTTTTTTTTATAATATTGTATGTACAGTATTAATATTTTACGTTATCAATGAATTTAAGTTTTGCTTGGCTAAATTAATGTTTCTAGAATAACCACGTAATAATAATTATTGGTCGCATAAATGTCATGTGATCAAGGTTTAAAGATAATTACTACATTGTGAACTTTACTTTTTAACATAATAATTATTATTGCAAATTATTTAAATACCGGTACAATGTCATGACAATTATTATTCATTCTTGAGAACAAGTTTAACTTCAATTCATTTCTATTTTAACTAAACCTCGGAAAATTAATTTTAAAGGTATCAGTGTCAAAATTAATGAGAAAGTAATAAATTCAAAAGGGCTTATTGACCAAACTGTTTAATAAAGGAAATGAAAAAGGGCGTTGAGAGGTCCATTTCTGCGTTACCTCATAAGAGAATAATTATTGTTGTCATGCCAGTAGACAAAAATTGTGAAATAATTTTATAAAACAAATTCATACTCGAAAAGATTTACTGTACCACTCCAACAGTACCTGATTGTTTACATTTTCTTACAATCTGTGGTTGTTCAAATCTTTCAATGAATGAAGATTTGTAAATATGCTAAAAAATTTTTAAACAAAATACCCTTTCTATAAATCTGAAGTCAATGTCAATAATTGTCATAATTTTGGCGCATTGGCCATAAATTGCCGAGGCGTAATTTTTTTTTTATCTCGAACTAGTAATCAACTTTTCGACTCCTGAGTTTGACTGTTAAGCATTGGCTTATTAATCACGGTAATCTGACACCCATTAAAACAGAATAAGCTACATAATTATGTAATAATAGATAATTGATTTTGAATACAATTTTGGTGCCTTTGCCGAGATAAATAAAATGTTGAGTACGCGTATGTATTTACGCGTTTTATGGGGAACGATTCTAATTAAAAACTTACCCAGCAAACTTCTGGTCAGCCAATTGTTTAACTCTGTAGAGCTGCTTCTTCATATTGCCGTCTGTTAGAAACACCATGCTAATATTTTCAACTCATCATAATTAACTGTAACAATAGATACAATTTGTTTTAGAACTTAGAAAATTAACAAAAATTTGATCACACCCACAAACACTACGAGCTCACCGCCATATTTGCCCAGAAAGCAACACACGCGAGGGTGTTACGTAAATGACGTAAACATATTACTAAAAACAATATTAAATTAACTAAGCTTGTTTTTTATTTAATAAAATATTTTAAGAATTTATTAATTTTTCAAAACTAATAAAACTCTATATTTATCAAGTTAGTTAAAAGTACAAACGCGGAATATATGCCCGGTGAATGCTCTGAAACTGAAAGTCCGCTAGTATCAACAGCGCTTCCTTCGTCTGCTTCTTTTTTGAGTTTGCATAAAAATGTCTAACATCGTAGAAGAAATTTTACAAGAATCACAAAATAATTATAAAAGTATTGAAGTAACTAAGAATTTAGACCTAGATGTAGATATTGGAAATCTACTTGCCGTCGATAATAATGTGATTGATCTCAAGTTGTACAGGTACGTAGCAATACAGTAGTTGGTTTATTATGATCGCGAGTCTAACTTAGATTTACACGTGGTTGCTCGGTATTTATCGATTTTAGAGCGAACACCGATGAATTCCTTAAAGATTTAGCAAGAGACAATGCTCAAATTCTAATTAATAAATTGTGGGAGGTAAGATTTGAAATAATGTTTGTTTTGTAATGAAAAATGAAGGATTAATGGTTGAAATTTTCTACTAGTTGCCTCATGAAAGATGTGAAGATGCAATCGTTGTAAAAGTAAGATTTTGTAAAACAAAAAAAAATGTAATTAAAAATTAAATTAATGATTGTATATCTAGTTACCAACTCCTACTGTTTTAGTACCTCGAGAGAAAAGAGTAAGTAATATTGTATTTTTCAAGAAACAAAATAGGTATGTAATGCAGTTTTTTTTTATATAGATTCCTCAAGCTGCTCCTCTCACAAAATGGCAACAGTATGCAAAGGATAAAGGCATTCAACATAGAAAGAAATCAAAGAAAGTGTGGGATGAAGTTGCTAAAGAATGGAAACCTCGCTGGGGTTTCAAGAGAGGCGATGATGAAACTAAAGATTGGTTAATTGAAGTTCCAGCGAATGCTGGTATAACAATACATATTTATATATATTTTAGCACTATTAATTACTGAATTTGCTTTACAATTCAAATACATGGTATATTTTGAACTATAGATCCCTACGAAGATCAGTTCGAGAAAAGAAAGACCCAGAAAAAAGAAAGAGTTGCTAAGAATGAATATCAGAGATTAAGAAATATAGCTAGAGCTAGTAAAGTAAAAGTTCCAAAAGTGGGAGTTGCCCCGACTAATAATCCTTCAAAAGAAGAAGTATTTTTACTGTTGTATTGTGCCTTTGAACTTTAAAAATTAAAATTATTTTAAACAGGTCACCAAGGCGTTAGCATTAGCGAAAGTGTCTACAGCTTCTATTGGTAAATTTCAGGAAAATTTACCAAAGGAGAAAGCTCCGAAAAAAACGGGGAAGAAAAGAAAGGTATTCAGAATGGAATTTAAAAACATAGCTGTCATATTTTACCCTCTTTATATATTTTAGTTTGATCCGCTATTCAGCGATTCTGCAACTGAAAAACAGAAGAATTTAGCAATTCTGAAAAATATTGGTTCTAAAAAGCCAAAGTTAGATGTTGATAGAGCAATAAATACGGAGATGTTACACGATGATTTAGAGTAATTAAATTTACTTTGCTGATATTTAATGACTAAAATAATTGACTCTTTCTCTGAATTTTGTAGAAAACGAAAATCTAAAGGTGGAGGAAAATCAAAGAGAAGTAAAGATGGTAATAGAAAAAGAAGACCAAATCAGAATCGTAAGGTTGGTGGAAAGAGAAGTTTCAAAGGGAAGCACTAAACATCTGTATACATGTATAGTTTGAATAAACCATATTGAAATCTAAAATAAATATTTACTTCTGATATTGAATTTACAGCTATTTACAACTATATTTACATGTTTAAAATCGGAAATTCATAAATTAATTCCATTAACTTTTGTGCCGAGCCCTACGAATGACTAGGAAAGTAAAATTAAAAATGAGAATGTTCACATGACTGATAAATAATACTGAGTTAACTCAAACAATATCGAAGAATTAGGAACAAATGATTGATCCAGCCAATAAAAAAAAATTCGATGATGGAATGCGAAACTATAATTGGCACCCAACACTCACGTGTTATAGACTACTGTCCAGTTACATATACCGGAATCGTAGAAATGTTTGTTTCCTTTAAGTCATTAACCTTCGAAAACTAGCAATGGATGTGTAATGCTAAAACTAGTCAATTGCTCGCTAAATACTTTGCAGAATTTAGACTACTGATCAAATGCACGTCACTATTGTCATTCCTATTACCAGTCAGCTTAATTTAGTCCCATCCGAATAATTTATATTTGAACATTCCATTTCATTTTCTTCCAATTCAGGAAATAATTCAAGTGCGATAACGTCTAATATTGTATACGACAACTATAAAAATATACAATAATTATCTTTAAGGAAGAAATTAAGTATTAAAATGTTGCGATAATCACCTGTTTGTTAAGGCGAGGATGCTGAAGAATATCAAACAAAGTTTCTATTCCGATATCATGATGTTTCATTCCTATAAAATTAATTAATAAACGAGGAAGGAAAGTCTTTGCACTTAACAGTGCTTCTCCCGATAAAAGAGCCTTGTCGGCGTTGGATCTTTTTGGAATATCTTTGATAAATATGACTTCTGCAAATAAAATGTTGTATTACTACAATAATATTGTCCCATAATATTTTATAACAATTGCCCTTACCTTTTAGTAATTTTACCCAATTTGAAATACGCTTAGGAACTAAAGTTTGCTGCAATTGGCGACGTAAATAATTTTCGATAAAAGTTTCGAAAGGAATACCAATTCCTTTCAAAAAAGCTATTAATAAATTCAATGACCACCCGTGCATTTTTAAAACTTTAACGGCTACAAATAACAGAATTTTTAAAAATCAGTTTTTATCTAACAATAATATTAAAGCTTTGGAAGTTACCAGTGTGGTTTCTTTTTTGAAAACTGGTCTTACCAGTGACTGATCGATATTATTACAATTTGAAATGATTTGATTTACAGAATTTAAAAACCCATTCTAGATTAAGGTCTACTTATTTTTTTATAATTGACTACGTAATTAAAATATACTATGATCAGTATTTCAAAAGAAAACACCTGTTTTATAATAATACCTAAATACATGATGCCATCACATAATCCATCCAGATGAAGCACCGACTTTAAGCGTACTGTTGACAAAGGCGAAACATCAAGCCTCCGACCGGCATTATCACCAAATTCAGATTTGCGCAATTTTCGCGCAATAGAGGGTTGAAAATAAAATTCCTTATATTCAACTTTGTTGCTAAAACAAAATAAAATAATGAATGCAATTGAAATGAAAGTTTAAAGCTTGGCGACTACTTTTGCTTTGGTTTTATTGTGTCTGTAGATGAAATAAAATTTTGTAGAAAACTTTCCAAATGTTGACCCTTTTCTTTAACTAATTTCATAGGCACATTTTTTATAATTCTCCCTGAAATAATTTTTTTTAATAAATGCTGGTATATTTTATCAATATTGAATGGGCTACCAAAATTAATATCTGGCAATAAGCTTTTCGTAAAATCTCCTGTGGATGATAAAAACGTAAATAAAAGTTCGCTTCCACGGAACACTGGTTTTTGTAACAATCTCTAAACATAAAAATTAATATGGCAAGCCCTACATAATTTCTAAAAACATTTTATCTATACTTGTAGAAATTCTTCTAAAGCAGGTCGCTTACTTTCCATATAATCATGCCCTTTATTTCCAAATGATCGTTTTGATGGTAAATGTATATCGACGGAATCGCCTATTACCCAATTTTTTAAAAAATGGAAATAATTTCATAAATAACTAAATTTTATAAATTAATTAATGTACCATGAAACTCTGTTAACTTCGCTTCAAGTACGTAAAATTCATGAAATTGTCTTTCCACTGTCCAATTAAACTCATCGAGATCTTCTACAATAAAAAATAAAAATTACTGAATAAGCAACTGAAAAACAATAAAAAAGTACCTTTATTTTTAATATCAATCCTATGTATCTCAATAATATAAACATAATATGGTTTATTTCGCTCATCTTTTTTTGCCAACACCTTAGGAATGGAAACTCTCCATGCGCTTAAATCCCGAACGCTTAGATCGTCAATTTCTCCGTTCACATCAATATCCAAACCAAGTTTTAATTCGTCAGCTTCCTAAATAAATGTCATTAGTAAAACGATTCTTTATAAAACTTTTCATAACAATACGTCTGCAAGCTCAGCTGCGTATTCGTCGATGCTCCCATCAACTAAAAAACGAACAAAAATTTAATTAATAAATAAACTAAATGCTATTATTTGTTTCACACTTACTAGCAGATGTTGGCATCAATGCTCCTCGAATTTTGTTAATCTTGTTACCAATTCTTGCTGCTGTTGAAATATTTTTATTCGTTCGTCTAATATTTTATAAAGCATTGTACGTTAACTACTGTACAGTAAAGGTTTTCCCGATTAACTAAAATACCTTAAAGTTGATTTTCTATCCAGAATTCGTGTCTTTGATCCACACAGTTGCTCGAAATACTAAATATGTTAAATGTTAATTTTGGGTACCGGGTATAAGCTTAAAAAAATAAAAATTTAAAGTACTTCAAAACTTCTTAAAAAATCTGGTAAATGCTTTTCCAACAGCTTAAAGGAGTATTCGTGAGCTTGATACAGTGGTTCAGTTGACTGCAGTTTAGTTATATCTTTATAGGGGCCCTCTACAACTAAATCACAAATAAGGTTTGTTTTATAATAATTATATAAAAAAAAACAATTAAAGAATTGTAGAATATACGTACTTGATTTAAATTCCTCTATAACGCTTTGGTCAAAATTCAACTTATCTGAACCATTGGGAGATATGTACATATCATATAAACTTTTCGCTTCGGAATGTAAATTTCTCAAATCAGTATCCGTAAGTTCTGGATTTAGTAATCTAGCACTAAATTCATCTAAAAAAAACAAATAAAATTAGAACATAGCCTATTTTTCCTCTTTTAACAAAAACAAGTTTTTTCAGTTTTACCAATTGCGAGACAGAACTGCAGAATACGAATTGTTTGCTCTCTTTTCATAAATTGCATTAATGCATATAAGTAATCCTTCTGAACTTTATTAAATGACATTTCTTCACTTAATTTCTAAAATTGATAAATATCTTTAAAATAAAAATTTGAAAACATTTAAAACTAATTACAGTATATCATACCGTTGACATTTTAGAAATTGGCCAAGATGCAAATTTCTCTAAAAATATTACTTTAGGTCGATTATCAGGTGGATATTTAATAATCTAGTCCAGTAATAAAAAAATAAACCGGAATTAATAATTTTGGCAAAGAAAATCATATTCAAAATCAAATAAATATTACCGGGTTTCTGTCAAAAATAACAAGTAAAAATGAATTTATTATATCCTAAAAAAAAAAAAATGAAACGGTTACAAAACAAAACTATTTTTCAAATACATGTAATGACTCATACCGGATCAGCAATTGTGTCCATGGTCGACATGAGAATAGGTCCACTTAATATTTCATGAATTAAATGAGTTATAGTACTATAAAATAAAAACCACTTAAAAATAATAACATTTAATATTATCATAATAAAAAACCTGCTTTCCAAAAATCCGGAAGGAACTAAATAAGGAAGAATTTTTTGAGTAAGGCCCCTAAGGTAACGAACTTCGCTTTCACGATTAAATACAGCAACATGTAAATCAGAACCATAATAATCAAAAATGACTCCTTCAGATCCTCCTCGTTCATCTAGCCAATCATTTATTAATGCAAAGCCATGTACGATTAAAAATTATTTAATATTTACCTCTTTTCAGACTAGCTTGTAAACAGCAATCCACGTGAAATAACGCGGTTCGTAACAATTTCCTAGTAATTAAATTCGGAAGATATATCTACAAAGAGATTTTTAAACTACCGTATTGAATTATAAATTTACATTTAAACTTTAAAATTAACCAACTTTTTCAGCTCGTCTTAATAAATTTGATAGTGCGCATCGGATGCCTAAGCATAACTCATTTCTAAAAGAATCATTCTCTGATATATCCCTATAATAATATAAATAATAAATTAATAATAAAAAAAGATGTACAAAAACTAACTTAAAGTAAATCAAAATAACATTCAAGTTGTTTTTAGATAAACATGTTGTCATTTTTGATTAAAATAAGACCTTTTAACTCACCGGAGAAATAAAAATAAATATTTGTTCAAAGCAGTCTTTAAAAACTAAAATAAAAATGCCAAAGCTATTAAATTTAAAATGAATCTTAACGGTATTAGTATTTATTACGTCTTCAACTGCTTCATCAACATCACTCGGCACTTTGAGAGAATGCCATAAGCAATTAAATGAATTTTCATTTCCAAAATCAACATGACGTTCACAATTTGGTGTTAAGCAAACGCCGCAGGATTTTATTGTCGACTTTCCATTGTCATTAGCGATCTGAAATTACATCAAAAACATATCAGGTATAAAAACAGTAATTGCAACCGTGTCATTTTTCACTCTTACTTGCTTTCTACTTGATCTCAAAAAACGTTGAAAGTTTAAGCTGAAAAGAAAAAAATCAAAGTACAGTAATTAATACTCGTTCTAAATGACGTCAAGTTTTAAAAATGATTCATGCTAAAATTGCAGTAATTCGTTCGATAGCACTGAACAATTTTCTGATAATACTGTATTATTAAGATCAATCCCTGATTATAATTCGTATTAATTAGACTATACAACTTAATCGAAGTTCTGAACTTACCCATATGCAGTTCGAACTAAGCACACTCCTAATGTTGAGCTTCCAAGAACCATCATAGAAAATGACCAACTACATATAATTTCGTCATTAACATTTGAAAATACTGTTATTAATAATAAATGAGCAGCTATGATTATTTTACCTGAACCAATATGCGGTTATGGAAATGATAAATACCGATGCACACAAACAAATGGTATATTTATGTTTCACGGTGGGTAAAACAAGGATGAGTCCGTAATCTGTTGAAATTGATGGAACCGTATCAACATTATTATGTAAAGAAGTATTATTCTCTACGCCAATAATCATAATTGGTCCGAAGGCCAAGTTTGAAGGCATAAACCTCCAAGAGTAAATACGCCAAAACCAAATAATAATCGTAGCCTACTATTCGAATATTTCCAATCTCACATATTTTCCTTCTTTAGTTTGTTGAGCGGTTAACGTAGTTTTCAATCCATTAAGTTCAAATGCAGAATTATTTAATCACGACACTAAAAATGACTGGTCAACCCATTTCGCAGCATTATTATCACAGATAAACTTGAATAGCACACACATGACATGATGGACAGCTCCAAGTCCAAAAATGACTCAGAACGCCCATTTCTACTTCCGGTCGGCGGGCTTTCCCTTAAATACGATGGCTGAGGATAGCCATATATCTAATAAAAACAACATGAAATAATTTAAATAAATAATTTGAAATAAATTAACTAATTAATTAAATAATTTTAAATTTTCTAGCAATGTTTAAGATCTAATCCAATTAAAAATAAGCGCAAAAAATAATAAATCTAGTCAAAAGGTTAATGAAATCATTTTCGTCTGCTGTACTTTCAATAATTCCTTTCCTCTGCTCTAAAAAAGTTCAAATGTCTGGTCAATCTAATACAGTAATAAACTTTCATCTTAAAATGTGTTGAAAATTAATAACTATTTTTGACCGAATGAACTTTTTTAATAAAATGTTTAACTATGAAGTTTGAATACAGCCACTTCAAAGCGTTGACGTGTGTTTACTTGTTATCTAAGTGCAATTTATGTCACTACCGGTGTCCTGCAAAACCCTTGGTCCACGTATCATTCACTTCATTTTCAAAACCAACTCTGGTTTACAGGAATTATAAAACAATGAGTGTCAGCAGGGATCCGTCGACTATGTGCCTATTCGATGTTGATGGTACTTTAACTAAGCCTCGACAGGTAATCTTAAAAAAAGTTTCTTTGAAGAATTATTTAATAAGGCAAATTTGTCATTTAATAGAAAATCGGTGCGGATATGACAAGTGCTCTTCAAAAGTTGAAACAGAAATGTTACATAGGTGTGGTTGGTGGTTCGGATTTATCTAAAATTGTGGAACAACTAGGAGATAGTTTAGAAGATGGTATGTACTTGTAATAAATAAACAATAATAATTTAATATAATTTATTTTCATTCATCTAGTTGTAAAGGAATTCGACTATGTATTTTCTGAAAACGGTCTAGTCGCCTATAAAGAAGGAAACTTGTTGTCCTCTACAGTAATTTTACTCTTTTTTTCTACTGTATAGATCGTTATTTGCAAAGCGAAATCTCAATTTACTATAATTAATAATATAAACCTGTTCAACCTGTTCACATCAATTTTATGGCATTTCCTTTTAAAATTGGTGTACACTTACTATTATCTTTTTATTGATTCGTTCAAAATTATATAAACCTATGCCACAGGTTAGTTATTTCCAAAGCACATGTAAATAACTACAGTACCTGTCATTTGAAAATTTTGAATCAATTAAGTTGACATTTCAATCTGCCAAATTTTAAAAAGGGAATCTACACGTTCATTAATTTTACATAATATTTTTTATACATAGAATATTCAGACGACTTTGGGAGAGGAAAGTTTGCAAAATCTTATTAACTACATATTGAAATATTTGTCAGAAATCACTCTTCCTTTTAAAAGAGGTACTTTCATCGAATTTCGCTCAGGAATGATTAACGTTAGTCCCGTTGGTCGCAATTGTACTCAAAAAGAAAGAGATCAGTTTGAAGAGTACGATAAAGTAAGTTCCATATACGTAAAGTTCAACTTCTTAAATCATTGAATGTTTTTTAAAAATTATTTTCAGGTTCATAATGTGCGAAAAAAATTTGTTGTTGCTTTACAAGAAAAGTTTCCAAATAACGGATTAAAATATTCAATTGGTTATTTTGTGATATTTCTTAATTATTAATTCATAACTCGCCTATATTATTAATGTTCCTTTTTAGGCGGTCAGATAAGCTTTGATGTATTTCCAATAGGATGGGATAAGACCTACTGCCTAAGATATTTAGATCAGTTTAAGACCATTCATTTTTTTGGAGACAAGACATTTGAAGGTGGAAATGATTACGAAATAGTAAACCATCCAAAAGTTGACGGACACTCGGTGAAAAACCCTCAAGATACAATCGCATTCCTTAACCAATTATTTTAAAACTTTTTATTAAATTATTAAAATTTATTTTAGATTTTGCATCATTATAATAATTATATTATTGTAAAATATAAATATTTTCAAATACAGTATCACTGGTCAAAATAATAATTATTACTCTTTGTCAGGAAATGTTTCTCGCAAATATTCTGTCGATAAAAAATCGGCCTACAAAAATAATGTAATAATTAAGAAATAAAATTTTCAATTGTTAATTGCAGTATAATTTTACGTTTCTAATTGGTTCTGGAATCCTGTGCTTTGAGCAAATATTTACAACCCAAACAGCTGTTGTTAAACTGATTTTATGGCCAACTGAAATATATACTGGATTTGAAGCCAACTCGCCTGTTCTTAATGCCTTTTTCAATTATTGGATAAGATAAAAAAATTCAATAACAATAACTGCAATTATTCTCAAATTATGGTATATTAAACAACAATTTACCATTCCCCAAATATATCCAGATTCTCCTTTTAATGGAAAAGCATCACCTTTCTTATTTAAACTTTTCACCTACATATAAAATATATTTTTTCAATTAAAATTGAATCTATACTAGGAGGAATAGATTTCTTTTAAGCAAAAATTCTCGCCATAGCCTTGTGATCATCATCTTTCTTAATTCCATCAACATAAAATAAATTTTTTGCCACTCCGATGGTGGGAATGTCCATTTCAATTCCGAACATACAAGCTATTCCACAACCTAATTAATATTCAAAAAATTAATTCCTGCAGATCCGGTGGTTAAAATTTAATATTTCACACACCATTTGGATGAAGAACACCATTCCCATCTATAAGCACAACCTATATAATAATATTACCATTAATATTACTGATCAATTTGTGCTCAAAAACACTTTTGAAAAAATTAACTGTGGTAAATACTGCGGACAATTATTCTTGAGCCTATTAAATATTTCAATTAAAAATGGTGCTTCACGAGCCGCTAGAAATCCAGCAACGTATTTTGAAGTAATCTGAACAATTTCAAAATCTTTATAAACTATCTATAAATACAAAATTATGTAAGTTAGGTCTCTGGGCCAATGCTAAAGCACATAAATTTCAAACACCTGCAACTGCGGCAATTCACAGACAATCAGGGCCACACAACCGGTATCCGGTTCACATTTCAAGTAGGAAATATCGAGACCAGCTACATATTTCAGAGAATTTTGGGTATGGTTTTCCGCAGGCGATGCTAACAAATGCACAATTTAAATAGAAAGTGAAAAAAAATATACTGTACTATACTGTAGGAACCATTTTATAATCTAGACATAAGTAGGCCTACCAATTATTTTAAGTTTTTGCCAAGTTTCCGTATCCTCATTAATAATTTTGCATTTTAAATCTCTTTGCTGCCTATAAAGTATAATATTTTAATTATTTAATTGTTATGTTACTGTTAACTCGCCATTATAAATCACTTCGCAAACGACTCCAAAGCCTCATCCACAGGCGATTTATTCGAGAAATCCATCCTTAGACCTTGCGAAGTGACGTCATAAAATAACTTGCGTTTAGCTATGGCTCCTATGCCTGCACCTTTTCGCAAGTTATCCTATGACGTGCGTCAACCGCAAGGTCTCTACCGGTAATATCACGGTTAACTGATCCTGTAGATTTCTCCCGATTCTACCCATAAATTTTATGACATGGACCGCTCCAACACAAAGTAAAGACAGCCGCCCTTAGCATTTAATCAAACGAAATCCACTGCAAAAATGACCGAATTTTTAGATTCCCAAGGGAAAAAAGACGATGGTGAAGACGGCTTTAAAAAAGCAAGTTTTTGTTTTCCAAATATAAAGGTAAGCGGCATGGAAATTCATAAAAACTTTTCCGAAAAATTTTATGTTTCCCCGCATAGCACACGAGCTATGCGACAAAACACTTAAACCTAACCGTCAGTTCAATACCAGGAAACTGATATGAGCGAAGAAATGAAAGCCGAAACTGTAGAATTATGCGTCACCGCGTGTGAAAAGCATTCTAACAATAACGAGGTAGTACTGTATTATAAAATAACCAAATTTTATTTTAAAATAAAACTATAGATTTGAATAATATTTTTAGAATGCAGCAAGAATGGTAAAGGAGACTTTGGACAAGAAATTTGGTTCGTCTTGGCACGTAGTGATTGGAGAGAGCTTTGGTTTAGAAGTTTCCCATCAAGTACAAACATTGTTATACATGTTTTTTAGCGGCAATTTAGCAATATGTGTTTGGAAGTGTGTTTAGCACAAACAAGTGAAATGTCAAAGAAAACTAACCGATGACAAAGCCGTACTATAAATTTTTATAAACAAACTATTGTACTCGCCTAAAATTCTGCCAAAACCAGTATTTGTCAATTTCTTTATACGATTTACTCCCACGATAAACAAATCCTTTAAAAAGAAAAAAAAAGATCCACCATTAAAAACCTGAAGAATATTTATTACATATTTTATTTCGAAATGCCATAATCAGAAAGCATAAAGCTTGAATTTAGTTTTTCCTCAGTTTATCAGATAAGCATATCATTTATTCATCATAAACATTTATCAAAATATAAAACGACTTATATAAAACTATATTCACCTTGAACATGCGAGAATGCTTTCAAGCTGTCCCCAAATTCACTTTGGAAATCCAACGATGTAGCCATCTTGTTTTGAAATGCACCTAAACGCCGACCTCGCCCGAATCACCTTTTATTTACAAACTATCTACTTAATCGCATTTAAAAACTAAATCAAAAATTTAAATTTCTCCATAGGATAATTTTATTACTCCTCATAAGAAACACATCGTATGTAGTTTACGATTTTGCAGCAGTTTCTTTTACTTTATCTTTTTTCAAAGGTCCCATAAAAGCAGCCTTGTCAGCATGAGTTTGGAATCTACCATGACCGAATTTCGAAGACGTATCGATGAATTTCAACGTGATCTTCTCCAACGCTGCTCTCTTTGTGTGGACCAACAAAGACTACAAATAACATTTAAAATTAGCATTTTCCAATAGATAAAGATTAAGATAACATTAATTAAACAAGCATCAGTCCTATCATTTATAGAATCAATAATACTCATAAATAAATAAATTCGGCTCAATGTAATTCATCATTTTAAAAACAAAAAAAAAAAAAGCAATAATTTTAATGAACACTACCTTTCTTAATGTAATTGGTCGCTTCTTAGGACCCATCACGCATCCCTTCAGCATAATATAGTCACAGTTGACTTCACCATAATGTGGGAATCCACCCTACAGATACAAAACAAATAATTTTTAAAAAACTAATCTTAAAAATAAATATTAATTATAAACTAACCATTGGAGTAATCGATTTTTCAGTAAGATCATAATCGGTGGAAGCGTTGTTCTTCACCACTTTGCCGTTCTTAGTGTGAATACCTTGACCGATTCGATAAATCTTTTTATTGATTTCCGTTCGGTGATGGTAACCTTTTTGACCAGCGCGAGCAACAGTAAACTGCACGCGACTGGGATGCCAAGCACCGATACAGGCAACCTTACGCAGACCCTTGTGGGTCTTGCGAGGGAGTTTCTTCGTGTGCCAACGAGAAGTAACACCTTAAAAAAAAACCAACAATTAAAAATTGAATCCTCAAGAAACCATTAACAAAATAAAAATAAAAATTTTCAGTAGGAAGGCAGCAGATAAAAGTTTCCGCAAAATAAATTTGGAATGCACTAATCGCATTCATCATAAATATAATTCTAAACAAAAAAAAAAAATAACTTTAAAACTGCTTACCCTTGTATCCTTTTCCTTTAGTTACTCCAATAACATCAATCATTTCATCTTGGGAAAATACTTGAGAAATGGGAACTGGTTTCTCCAATTGCCTGCGAGCCCAGTCTACTTTAGCTCCGATGGTACCACCGTTCACTTGAACCTCCATAATGTGAGCTTTCTTCTGCCTCTTTCGCATCAATCTCATCTGAACATTTAAAATATTATGAATCAAGAAAAATATAAATTAATGTTAAGCTTTTTTTTTTACCTGAGTGTGAGCGATTACTCTGATGACTGTAGCATACTTCTTCATTTTTTTCAACTCTTTTTCGATGTCTTTTTTGCCAGCATCGTCTTGCCATTTCTTAGAATATTTGGTAAAGGCCTTCTTCTTGCTCTTATACCTACATAGGCAAACAAAACAGATGATCCAATTGGGTTAAAGGACTAGGCTCTGGCTGCCTTTGCCTTCTAATCTCCCCACCAAACTCTCATCAACTTCAACTTGTAAGTCGTAATTGAGAGGAGAGCTGGATCAAACACGTGTTTAAATACACAAGTTCACAAGCAGCATAAATAATTATAATAAAAGTGCAACTCAGTCCGCCCTAGTGTACCATCACAAATAATCAGGTTCTAACCATTTATATACATTGGGATTCATCATCGTCACACTGCTCCCTTAAAATGAAAATAAAATGTTTTCTTACCAGTTCTTGTAAAATCTACGTCTACATTCCTCGCTCAAATGTTCAGCCCAAACGCAGTTCAAAGCTCGAAGACCGTGAGGAGTATCGATGTATCCAACAACACCAACGATAATCATCGGTGGAGTTTCGATAATGCACACGCCTTCCACTACTTCCTTTTTGTTCACCTCTGCAAATATTAATATTTTAAAATAAATTCTTTCAATATTTTTGAAAGAAAATATTACTTGATCCAGGTCTATCGACTTCTCGGACAATGTGGGTCATGCCGGCTTTGTAACCCAAAAACGCGGTAAGATGTACGGGTTTGGTTGGATCATCTCTAGGAAAAGCCTTAACTTTACCACGATGGCGACAACTTCTTTTTTTGGGATAAAATCCCATAGACCCGTGACGGGGTGCCGAAAATTTACGATGCGACTACAGTTTAAAAAAAAAAAGTCAACATTATTACGCTGTAACCTCAGAACTGCAATACATGTTCTGTATTCTAAAAATCTAAATGTCTACCGTAGACAAAGACAATAACGTAGGCTACCATGTAGCCACGTGGCATATTCATTTAGCTTGCATTCTAAAAATGCAATACCGGTTTGAAAAATTTAAAAAGCTAAACGTCGAATAACTTGTACTAAACTAACAAGACGACAATAATACTGTATTTCAATTTCTTTCAAACTATTAAATCTGAATTGATATCGTAACGCAACTTTTAAAATGCTCCAAAGTTTTTAACAAAAGATTCTAATAAAAATAAGAAATATAACCAAAATAAAACTAATATACAGCTTAGTTTTTCTGTACAAACGAATTCAAAACATTAACTAGAAATATTTTCAACGGATTGAACAAGATTGCAATGGATATCGAAAATATAAAAACCGCATTTAATCTACAGCAGTACAGCTAGAAATAATATACGTACCATTTTCTGCAAAGGGCTCTTCCACGCGAATGAACGCCTCTTCTTTTCCGCTTTCTTTTTATACCAAAAAAAGACCAACTAACCGGAAACGGTAAAAAGTGTTGTCAAAAATACTTTTATAAATTTTATTTATTTTGCATTTTTAAATAATGATCAAACTGCTGGCTATAATTATAACAAAATTAAAACTAGTAATTCAAAAAACACAATAATTTAAAAAATATTTAACACCTTCTTTAAAACAACAAATAAGTAATATATCATGACGTCACATGTGACTTATTTTTTTTTTTGTAGGTCCATTTAAATCTGGCAACGTGGGCAAACAACCGTTTGAAAATTTTTGATTTCTCGCCTTCGAAAATTGATTTCAAAAATGGTTGATAATGCCTCAAGTCGCCATGAAAAAAGTTTAGGATTACTGACAACTAAATTTGTTTCTCTTTTGCAAGAAGCTAAAGATGGTGTACTTGATCTTAAAGTTGTAAGTTACAAATTTCAGTTGAGTGTGCATGTAGTGCTCTTGGCTGTCGTTCAGCGTGGAAAATTACCTTTGTTCTTAATTAAAATATTTCTATTAAGGCTGCTGACACTTTAGCGGTGAGGCAGAAGCGACGAATTTACGACATAACGAATGTGTTGGAGGGAATTGGTTTAATTGAGAAAAAATCAAAAAACAGTATTCAATGGAAGTAAGTGCCACGATTATGAATATAGATTGCGCATTGCAACTTGTCCTAATTATTATTATATTGCTATAGGGGTGCTGGGCCAGGATGCAACACTCAAGAAGTGACCGATCGTTTGGAGGATCTTAAACAAGAGCTGCAAGAATTAAGTAGTAAAGAACAAGAACTTGATCTTCATCGATCATGGATTAATCAAAGTATACGTAATATAACCGAGGACCTGGATAATAAGGCCTTGGCCTACGTGGTTCACAGCGACATATGCCAATATTTTAAAGATTCGACATTATTATCTATTCAGGCGCCTTCAGGAACTCATTTGGAAGTTCCCATACCCGAATTGGTAATATTTTTTTATTTATTATTGGTCATTACATACTGTATTTAATCTTTACTTTTAGGTTCTTGGAAAAAAGAGATATCAGATTATTTTGAAAAGTAATTCAGGGCCAATTAATGTAGCTCTTATACACAAAGAAGAAGTGAACGATACAATTTTGGCTCCTGAAACGGTAAAACAAACTGAAGAAGAAATAGAAGACGTTGTTATGGTAATTATTGCTGAGTGATTTATTATTTGCCCAATCGTTTTTAATGTTGAAATTGTAATTAGGCAACTGAAAGTAAAAAGGACGAAGATATAGAAGCGCCTATAAATCCGGAACCTACCGAAGAATCGCAAGAGACGATTACAGAAGAAAACTCACAAACTGAACAAAAATCCAAGACGCCTAAACCTTCGCAAGTTACCACAAGATCTTTAGCAGTTAAACTTCAACAAATGCAGAAACAACAGCAATTGGCTGAACAAACGAAAACGAGACCGTCTACAAGAGCAAATCCAAGAGCTGAAGCGGTCCAGGTTATTTTTTATACGTTTTTTCTGTAAGTTCAGATAGATGGGAAAAGAACTAAATTTTTTTTATATATATTTTAGGAGTCAGTCGTAATGGAAGTGAGTTCACCACCTCCTGCCAGCAGACGTTTATCACCGAGAAAAGCCGCCCAAAACCATAAATTAATAACCTTTGTACCTAAGGTTGACAACATTGTCGAAACTGAACCCGATTCTAATATAAAAAGTTCTTTGACTCTGTCTAAAAAAGCTTCCGGTACATTTCCTTTTATAATTCTAAAATTGATAAAAATGAAATTTAATGGGGGTTTTTTTTTTTGTTTAGATGATCTTAAGAGCATTAATAATAAAAAATTAAATAATCATCCTTATGGTAATTATTATTTTTAAATAAACTTAATTTTGACTAGTTAATTTTTTTATTTAATTCTTTTAATAAAGATTTTCCTATGGGCGAAGATTACTTTGATGAAATGCTTTCTTCTGAAGGTACAAATTTTTATCCATTTTACATTTTTTTAAATTAATATAAAATTTACTTGTTTACTTTTTTTAGTGTTTGCTCCATTATTACGATTAAGCCCACCTCCTTCCGACCGCGATTATTATTTTAATCTTGACGAAAATGAAGGTTTGAGTGATTTATTTGATATTCCGTTATTATCTATGTAAAGCGATGCAAATTTGTCAATAGTTTTTTACATAATTATATACACCTATTCGAAATTCTCGAGTAAAATATTTCTGCATTTGATTATCATTAATTGTATACGCGATGATTTTTTTAAATGTCATGAAATCAAAAGTAAAGTATAAAGCAATTTCGTATTTGGCATTTTTTTGCTATTGCTCGTGCTTGTGGTAACTTCGAAATACTGTAAATATTTCTATTGGTTTGGTGAAAGAGAAGTCAATAACACCCAATAGTTTTTATTTAATTTAATACGATAGTAAACAGATTAAACGCATCATCAATAACAATTAAAATAATTTTTTTTTTCATTATTTGGCTATAATAGCTTCACGTTTTCCAATAGAATTTTATAAATCACCAAAAGTTGTACGGAATATAAAGCTTTATAGCTTTCAAATTTTAGTAAACTGCTACAGCAAGTTACATGTAGAACAAGTATCATTTTGCTTTATTAAACGTTGAGAGACAAAGTTAGAAAAAACAGATGGTCGAATTATCGTTAAAATATTGAGCATTAAGTCTGATTTCATTTCAAAAATACTGAATTCTAGAGACTTTGGAGATTTGTTTTATTGGATTTTTCCATTAGTTATTTTGATAACTCATTCAATTATAATTTTGAAAAAAGATCTTAAATAATGTCCTCATAATAATACTTAATGCGCATGCACCATCAATTAATTTTATAGGCACCCAGTAATACATTTTATCCGAATTTGAATCTCAACGACTAATATATTATTATCTACTGTATAATATTACCGGTAAAAGGGTAATATCTAAAAAATATTGCAACTTTGAATGGAAGACATTGAATTGAGGTAATTCAGCTTTGAATTTAGATCCAAAAAAAGATAAGAGGTTAAAAATTAACACGCATGCAGCCTTACTTTACACTTTTAGCAGATTTACCAATTTTTTAAAACAGATTCCAAACGCTCCAAAAATAATTCAGCGTGAGCCTTTTGAAAAATCAGCGCTGGCCTAAATCTCAGCGTTGAGTTTCCGGAACCACCGGAATTAATACCTAAAAAGTCAAATTACAAAATTAATATTCTAGTACATTATCATAAAATATTTTACCTTTGGCACGTAATTTGGAAATTAGAGCATCTCTATTTGCAGGTGTAGAACAATCAACGGCACAAAATGTTGCGATCCCGCGAGCATTCTGTATTAGTCTAGGGAATCGTTTCTTAAAAAAAACAAACATAAATTATTAAAACTAATGTAATACTGTATATTGAGAATTGGAAAGTTACGCAATTATCTTCAAGGCCTTTTAAAAGTGTTTGTCCAGCTTCTCGAGTGTTTGCAAGGAGATTATCTCTTTCAATAACTTTTAACTGAGCATCTAAAAGTACAACTTTAGTCGGATCCCCGTACCAAGTGTTCATGATTCGATATGGCTACAGTAATATCAAGTGTATTACTTAAAATAAATTCCACGGATAAAATAGTCATTAAATTACTTGTTTTGGTCTAAAGTCATCTTTATAATAATATCCTCCAGTGAGCATTTTCTTTGCGAAAGTTACTACATCGGGTGGATTTGTTAGCCCCCAATGTTCATGAGCCCACATCTTTCCGGTAGCACCACCCCCCGTTTGTACCTCATCGCATATGAATGCCGCGCCTTTCTTTCATTTTCGCCAGATAGTAAATTGATTTAAAACATAAAAAAGGAAAGAAAATTTGACAACGATTACCTCAGCAGCAATTGCTCTTAATTCACAAAAAAATGAGTTTGAAGCATGTTTGTCGCCTCCTTCAGCTAAAACTGGTTCAACCACAATTCCTGCTACGGGTTTATCCAATTTTTTGTACTTTTCAATTAAACTGCGAACCTTAAAATTTAATCTTAGACATTATTTGTTAAATGAATTAAACAAATTACTTCATTTAAGCATTTTCGATCTTCAGCTTCATTTTCAGCAACATGTTCGTTGAGAGGGTATTTATACTGAGGAAACGGGGCAATTGGCCAATCAAAGCTGGGGACATCTACTTTATGAATACCCTTAGAATGAGTCGTTGCTAAGCATCCTGTACAAATATCAATAATCGAGAAAAATTAATACTTTAAAATTCATTTAAAAAATAAGTTGTCTATATTACCTAATGTTCTTCCGTGAAATCCACCCATAAAAGAAAGAATACTCAAATTAGGGCACCCTGGCGCCTTATTAATTACTGCACTTTGTAGATCTCCCTCAGACGGAGGTTTTCCTCCTCGCAATTTATCCTAAGCAAAAATCTTTATTAGCCAATGTACTAACCTTATTACTGTAGGGCAAACAATAATTTACCATATACCAGAAAAAAACCGCTTTATAAGCATTTTCGTTGGAACATGAACCGCAGCCCATTGTTTGAACTTGATTTAATCCCTTCGGTGCAACCTTCATTTAAAATTAAATTGCAATTAAAGCGATTATATACAATGCATCCTGTATTATGAAAAAGGTACGCACTGAAAGTAGAGTATTTTGTAATCTATCTGGCCAATCCAATGAAGGGAAAACGGGCAAAGATGGACGATTGACAAATACAGTCTTTCCAATAACAAAAAAAAGTATATAAACATATATCAAAGATTTAATAAATAAACAAACATTTAAAACGTTTTTACCAAATTTTTTGGATCTTGAACGGTTTTGATCATGTCAGGGTGATTATAGCCTATTCAATTAACATAAAAAAAAAAAAAAAAAAACATTTTAAAATGAATGAGGGTGGCTATTCTAATTATATAGTCATCTAGCACATAAATCAAAATAAGTCAATTGGTAATTTTACCACACCTAAGGGGGCTGATGAAATCTGCATGTAAATGTCCAAATAAAGATTTCCGTCCACATCTCTAAAATAATTTCCAATTGATTTTTCATAATCACCAAATAAGTTAACGCTACCAGATTGCTAAAAAAAATAATAAATTTAATTACAACCATCGGGGGACAGATATGATTCAATTTACTTGAATGGCTTCTAATTGCTTTAATAAAGTTCGGTTTTTCGGGCCAGGAATTTCAGAACTAACAATTGACGGTTCGGTAGGTTCATTGGCCACCAAAGGGCGTAATGTAGACAAACCATTACTGCTTGCTATAACAGCTAATAAAAAAAGAGCACAGATTATTTAATTCTTTCTTGAACGTAGAATATACTGTAATTTATTTTTCGTTTTAATATACTGTAGTGCTTTACAGTACTGGTGCTTTATTAAATAACAATTGACCTTGTATAAAGAAGCCTGTCAAGTACCCCTGTCCTTGGCCTCAAAAGGTTTCCAAATCAATGTCAGTTAGTTTGTTTGAATGGCTCAAATAATTATTACGAATACAAGTGCAATATTTTTTTTAAAAAAAATAAAAAATTGACATCAACTTCTTGTCACCATCTCAATAAATTTTAATTAAAATAAAGATACGCTAGTGCTCCTGCCTTAATAAGGAAGTGGAAAATTGTTATCAATTTAACTGTACGGCTTGGCCTAATTTTCTGTACTGTGTTTTATGAAAGCCAAGTGCGCACCAAATTAAATTAAAAAAAAAAATTAAATTAAATTAAAAAATCATGGAATTAGTTACCGGTATGCATTTTAAAGAAAACGACAAGTTTAATCTGATTGGCGCATAAACTTGACCTTACGAAGATAATAATTATTTATCTTTAAAATTTAACTTCATAATCTCGAGAAAAATAAGTTATTTATATCACTCAAGACATAAACCAATAAATAATTATAATATTGTAATTTATTGTATAGCAGCCTACATTTTAATTGTTTCTCTATAAAAGGAATTAGCCAAATATTTTTTTAATAAAAGAAATTATATATCAAAACTTGAAAAATGACTAAATAATAATAATTATGATCTAATATTATGTCAGGTGTTATAATTAAAACATTCTGTTAACACAGCTGTAAATAGATCGTGGCTGTACTGTCCAACACAGTTACTTAAATTAAAGCGCACGTCCAGGGGCAGCCGCACCACCTTTCTTCAATTTGTATTATTTACGCAATACAGTATTTAGTAAATAAAGTATTATTTACCTGAACGTAATTGGAAAGCATTGCCTGCTACCGTTTTTGCTAAAATATTTCCAACACGCTGCATCGTAAAGATATAGACCAAGAACGGCTAGCCCCAAGAACTTCAAATAAACAAGAAATATGAATCTGAAGCAGTTTGACACTGCTTCGTTTTCATCTATTAAATTAGGTCAATAGGCGGAGTTAATGGGAATGAGCTTGAATGATTGCCACTAATAGGCTGGCTTGGCTCCAATCGCTTACTGTATTGATTTGGGAGGCAAAATTCAAATACTGTACAGTGATGAAATAAATTTTAAAAAAAATTCTAGAATTTAAAATTAGGCAAACGTTGCCCAGTTTTATGGTAATATTTTTTGCCAATTTGCTGTTGTACGCAGAATGTTAATGTTAACTCTCGATGCATGTTCTAGAAAATCGATGAGGTGAACGGCATACATTTCTCTAAATACTAAATTGTTTTCAGTATAAACTGTAAGCGTAATAAACGCCCACAAAATAAACCGTAATCAATCTCAAAATTCACTCTAGGAATACATTTAACAACGTTGTTTATTAAAACTATTTTCAAATACTTTTTATTCTTACTCTATGGTTTCCATTTTTGGCTGTGGATTTTCATTCGTTAAAACATCCCCTTCGGTAGATAAACAGTGCGAATATCTGCATTTATCATCAAGTTCACATTTCCCCTATAAATATTTACAATAGTAAATTTGTTATTGGAGAATTGTATTTAAAAATTGAATACCTGTTTAAATCTTTTACATTGGTATTTTTTAAAAGTATTATCATCTGATTGAGTGTGAATTGATCGCTTATTTTGATTTCGCAAACTCTTTTCATTTGGCGCATCCTTGCGAAGACTACACAAATTATAAATGAGCGTTACTAATGACGAATTAATACTGTATGTAATTAGACATTCAATTATTAAATTTGAAACCTTGATTTAGCTCGTGATTTTGGACCCCAAAACTTATCCGGATTCAAAGGAAAACGTGAAATGCCACTTTTTCTAGATTCAGGATTGCAATCAGAATGCAATTCAAAAGATACTTCATTTCTAAATTCAAATACGCAATTAACAAAAGAATTTTTTTTTTTTAATACAAAATCTCAACCTAGGTGTTTTTGATAAAATTCCTTTAGCCGGATCACTATCAGTCAAAGATTTTCTGATGGGATTCTGTAACACCTTTACCCAAAACTTTAAATTAAAAATGCGTCTGTTTATTAGTAAATAAGTTATTGATTTACCCAAGTACGCATTATATCCCACATAAATTCAGGTGGAGCATCCGTTTTAATAGAAGTAGACATGGCATGAGAATAGGATACTCGATAGTTGGCATTTAAAATAGCTGATCTAATAAATTTAAAGTCAATTTTCGTTCTGAAATAAAAACTGTAAATGAAGCAATTACCTAACTTGCATCATTTTTGGACAAGAAGCATGACAAACGGCGCTCAAACGATCCAAAATGTAGTAAAGTGGTACATCATTTAATTCCTATAAATCCAACATTTTATTAATTTATATTAAATAATTTATAATTATGTTTATTTACTTCTAAAACAATATTTAATAAGCCAATTAACCGCTTAGACGTTTGAAAATCTTCTGGTTTTTCCTTAATAGATTTCAAAACTTTACTAACATACTCTTGATCGTGCAATGAACTTGCCCAAATAGGACCCCCAAGCTAAAAAAAAATATAATATAACCGTATTTTATTTAAAAAGAATAATATAAATTTAACTGTGTTTTAAAAACGAGAATTTGTTAGTGAAGACTCATGATTTATTAATAAAATGATAGTTACCTGATGACTACTTCCACAATGATGACACTTGGAATCTATGGTTGGTCCAATAGCTGGTGTATGTTTCATATTATTTTTACTAATACAATAATCATAAATAACAAATTCAATAAAGCTATACGTATAATTTTATTGCATTACTTTTCGCCTCTTTGTACCGACTTTCCAACTGGTTGTAAATTAAAAGTTTCACAACCATTGCACATGTAAACAAGAGCAAGTTTGCTAAACATGTTAATTATTAATAGAGTAATTAATGTAATTAAAAAATGTAAAAATAAATACCTAGCTGACTTCTTAACATTAATTGGACTAGTATATATTTTGACAATTAATCTTACATAAAAATCGACACTCAACGAGAGCAAAGGCACAATATAACGTCCATATCGATTTGCATGAGACTCGATACATCGTAATACAATCCTCAAAGCCTAAAAAAAATTATTATTGCAACCATTATAATAAAGTAACATTTGATTTTTAATTGCACCATTTCATGACAATTTTTAGATCTCAAAGACATCGATCCATATTTCGAATGACACGCTTCACTTCCATTGCCACATAAAACTGCCATATCAGTGCACGTGACTAATAAAATTCCTTTAAAAAAGTTTTTTTTTTTATTATATTAAATTAACAGAAATGGTTTAGGGTATCATTACCTCCATCACAAACGGACTGAACTGCTGCATCTAAAAATATTGACGGACTACCATACGGATCAATATCAACAACTTGAAATGAATTCTTATGTTGATACATGTACATCCTATGTTTTTCAAAAAATATAAAATGTTAATAATTATTTTAAAAATGAGCTAAAAATAATTCAAAATTTTACGCGGCATCATCGAGATTAGGAGTTACTAGATGGTCTACTTTATTAAATGCCACGTTACGAGATATTGATTCAAATGCCTCCTTGCCAATATCGTTAGCTACTATATTTGCAATCCCGGGAATTTCATTTGCGTATCTAATTGAACGCAAACCTGATGCGGCTAATGCTTCTAAAACTTTCACTCCTCCCTTAAAATAAATTTTAAAACATTTTATATAAAAAAAAAATACAAACAGATCAAAAAAAAAAGTTGATAGCAAGATGTTTACATCAACTTTGCAGTGTTTTGATTTGGAAACTTCATCCACGTCTTCCAATTCTTTAACAAACTGGCGTATACATGCCACGCTAAGTAAATAAAGTTACGTATCAATAACCGTTAATTTTAATAGTAAAATTAATTATTTACCTAATGTCACGATTCAACTCTTGTACTGGATTGTAAAAAACTTCTTGAGAATTTGGAAAGAAAATTTCTGTGGTGTTTTCTTTTACGATGGTGAACGCACTTTTATCAATAACAAAAGGCTCCTTACATTTATTTGCCTCATTGTTGCTTTCTACATTACTTGGGGATGACATATTTCGCAGCTTATCTGATAAACTTTTACAAATATTTCTTTGTAATCTCAATAGTTTAACAATTTTTTCGATTATTACCATTTCAACTTGGAGGGATTTCAATTTCCGGGTAATTCCACGAGGTCGATTCCGCGCCAAACTTGGGTATCACTAAAACGAGATTTGAGTAACATCAAAATAAAATTCAACTTGCAAATAGATTATAATTATAAAATATTTATAATGTATTAAGCATAAAAATGACAAAATTATACTTTGATCTTTCTCTTATGCAATTTTTAAACACTTGAAATCCGCATTTAATTACGGTAATGGCAATGCAAAGGTTGAAATTCTCCAAAATAAACTATGAATCCTGATAATCAAAATTCCGTCAACGAATCGTTGGAAAATGTTTATTATTCTGAAAAATGGGAAAGATTTATGCTTTTATGGAGTACAACTCCCGAAGTTTTTATAGGAGCCTGCTTATTGTCAATTTTTGCTTTTATAGGAACAATGTTTCTTTCAAAATTTTCTAATAACGCTATATTAGAAGGTATGGACGACGACATTATCCAAAATATTAACTATGATGGTTCCGCTAAATTTAAACAAGGGAAACCAGCTAAACGAATACCAAAACGGGTTTCTCTTAAGCAAAATGTACGGTAAATTATTGATGATTATCAGTCATTTAATATTTAAATATAAATTACAATTTTGTTTTGCAGGAAAGTATATTGGAAAGCAGGTCGGACGGTATCGATTTTCTAAAATATAAATCAAAATATAAAAAAGCCGCTGAAAAACTTGAAGCTAGTTTATCAAAGAAAGAGTTAGAAGAAGAGAAAAAGTATAGAAAAATTAAAGGTGTTTAAAAATTTAATGTTAACGTATAATATTTACAGGGTGCAGCAAGAGCAATTGAAAGCGATCTTTGATTTGATGAAATTCAATAAAAACGCTGCCTTTGGAATGGAAGATGAAGAAGAAATTAACGAGCAAATGAAACTATATATTTAAAAATGTTATCTGAAATATTTTGATGTTATTGAAATTTATACCTAGATTGTAAAATATCTGTAAAAATTAAACCATGAGTTATTAAACATTATTGTAAACAAAACTAGTAAGGTGTAATATTGTCATACATGGCGATGCATACATAAATCAGCTGAAAATGATCTCGTCAAGAATGACTACCTCCATTAAAATAATCGATAAATTAACGAGAAATGAGAACGTTCGACGGAGTTGTAATTACGTGTTTGTGTAAATAATAATTGATTTTTCGTAATGGATGAAGATACAAGCGCCAGAGATTACCGTAAGCGAACGGAATTGGGTAGAATATTAGTGAAAGAAGAAGTCAAAATTCGACTGAAATTAGTAAGGTCATTATCAATATTTTTTTGTAAATCGTTATTTATATTGTTATCATAAAGGTTAGCGACATATTAAGAAAAGATAAAACGAATCGTACCCTAGAGGACCAAATGTTATTGAATCAGTGCCCAGAAGTTGTCGAAGAAGTATTAAAAAAGATGAAAAAGCGGTCTTTACAGAAAGAGCGTGAAAAAGAAGTATTGCAATCATGATGATTATTATAATTACGCAGAATTTCTAATGCATTAAATAATAAACTTTCAAAGGTAGAAGATGCGCCTGAAATAGTATACGAAAAAGCAATACAATTAGCTCAAATGCTGCAAAGGTCCAAATACGCAGTAGTCTATACAGGGGCAGGGATCAGTACTGTTAGTATAAATTTATTGAAATGTTATTTAGGAAAATTTAATTTAAACGATTTATGTTTATTTCAGGCAGCATCAATCCCTGATTATCGGGGTCCTAAAGGTGTTTGGACTATGTTGCAAAAAGGACAAGAAATTAGGTAAAAAAAATAAACCGGTCAAAAATATATTTTATTAAGGCTAATATTTATTCGTTAATAAAATGTAGCCTATTTTTTTGATGACATTTTAGAGTTTACGGTTAAGCTTTTTTGCCTGGTTTTCATAGGGATATAAGAAGTGGAGCTATGCATAAGAACGAGCATAAAAGCTTAACCGCAAATTCACTACCGTATTAAGGTTTTTTTATAGCATCTAATACTTGGAACTTTTTTTTTTTTTAATAAAATGTATAGTCCATGCGATGTGAGCGAAGCTGAACCAACTTTAACTCACATGTCTTTGACCAAGTTATATCGGAAATCCATCATTTCTCACATTGTTTCGCAAAATTGCGACGGTCTTCATGTACGCAGTGGTTTACCCCGTACTGCGTTGTCCGAAGTACATGGAAACATGTACATAGAAGTGTGTAAAAGGTGCCGGCCGCACAGCGAGTATTTTAGACTGTTTGATGTTACTGAAAGAACATCTCTTCGTCGTCATTTAACCGGTCGTAAATGTTACAAATGCAACCACGATTTAGTAGATACAATTGTGCATTTTGGGGAACGAGGAACTTTAAAAAGTCCTTTGAACTGGTCAAAGGCGATAAAAACAGCGAAACAGTGTGATCTTATACTGTGCCTTGGCTCTAGTTTAAAGGTTTTATGCGTTTAATTGTACAGTAAATTGTTCAATAAATAATTTCAAACTTTCTTTTAAGGTTTTGAAAAGGTATACTTGTTTATGGGGAATGGATAGACCTTCCCAAAATAGACCAAAGCTTTGCATAGTGAATCTACAATGGACACCAAAAGATAATTCGGCTACGTTAAAAATTAATGGTAAATCACTCATTTTTAAAAGCTATTTAATGATTTATTATTAACCCATTTTCTTTAATATTTTCTTGTAGGTCATTGTGACGAAATCATTAAAATTTTAATGGAAAAATTAAATTTAAAAATACCAGTTTATCATCGTAGTAAAGACCCATTATTTCGTCTGGCGACTTCCATTCGACCGGAAGAAATGATGACCACAACTAGAAAAGAATTAGAGCTTCCGCTAAACATTCAAACCTTACGAAGTGCAGATACCACACATTTAACTTTAAAATGCGAGTCACTACCGGTAACAAAAAAAGTTAAGAAATGTGAAAATGAGACTTCGGCAACGTTAGAAACTATACCCAGTTCCACGTCAGTTAAAAATGACGAGGAGGATGTCGAGAAGATTGAAGTGGAAGAAGCGGATAAAACGCCACTGCTGGAAGATAGTGGAGCAAGTTCTTGCGCGAATAATCCTGGGTGGTTTGGAAAAGGCTATCGTAAAATTGTGAAAAAGCGGAAGAAACGTCGAGTTGAAT
This sequence comes from Polydesmus complanatus, assembly GCA_034692225.1. Taxonomy (NCBI): domain Eukaryota; kingdom Metazoa; phylum Arthropoda; class Diplopoda; order Polydesmida; family Polydesmidae; genus Polydesmus; species Polydesmus complanatus. The sequence goes on from JAQGAZ010000766.1 coordinate 28,964, forward strand.
AAACTAGAAAATGACGATGTTCTAGTTACCATTTATCAGGGAATTAAACTAACTTCAATGTCTTTCTGTTTTATCTTTTTTTTTTTTTCTGGTGAAAAGGGGAATTTTCTAGTTGATTTGTTGTTGTGCTATTTATGTCATTTGCTCACAACACTGCCTATGTACACTTTTTTTATTAATAAAAGTACAAATTGTCACTTTTTTAAAGTCATGAATGTATGTACAAGATCGTAAATACACGAAAGATTAAATGGGAATAATAAATATCGTAATTTTCTAGGCCATAAAATGTTTTCGACAATTATTTTGGAGCGTTAAAATGACACATATTGCGGTATTTAAGTAACAATTCTCGCTTCATAACTAATTGTTTCCTAAGAGCATCCAGTCTTTTCAGTTGATCTTCTTTGCAATATTCAATACCACCTAGTTTATTAATTTGTGCTTTGCAATTCTGTAGTTTCATCTTCAATTCCATCAATTTTTGGTAAGAGTCTTGCGATTCACGAAGTTTTTGAGAGGAGTCCAAAGATTCCTTTTCGATGCTAAGGGAAAACTTAAAATTAATAAACTGAAAAATAAAGTAGAAATAAAGTGCTGTACTTAGGCAAGAAGCTCTTAAAAGAACCACTTGCCTAAATTATTATCAAAAAGATTTTAATTTTCGCAACTGCATATACAGTAATTTATAGGTTTTGGGTTTTTTTGCTGGTTTACTGGGGGAAATGCAAATAGGCTCGAGTTGCCAAGAATGTCACCTTTGTAATTATTATGTAGGCCTACAGTATTGTAATATTTATACGATTATAATACGAAAGTTCATCTTATAAGCTACATAATTACAAGCCGATAAGTTCTACGATAGCAGAGATTTTTGCGAATACAATTATTTACTATTAGAGATTAAAAAGATTTAAATTTTATAACAAATTAGAAGTGGTCCTTGATTCCATGTTGGGTACATGCACTCAGTGCACCGCGCACAACTTTTTAGTGATTGCATCAACTATCGTTACTCACCTTCTAATGATATCATATATTAATGGCAAAAACTCGGTATCAATATTTTCTGGTTTAATAGTTGCCATTTTATAAAAACAACTTTAAAATTAAAGTAGCATTTCAAACACTTCTTTCTTTTCCCGAAATGACTTTTGATTCAGTAATCGTCTGCTCAAATATCAGCGGTTCCAGATTCCAGTTTTAAAACAAATAATTTACGGTTTATAAAATGATTATTTGATACATTAAATTATTATGTAAATGTTATTAATTAATAAGTTATGATAGAAATAATAAAATTGCATTATTTTTATTGTATATTTTGAGAATTAATTTTGAATGAAATAATTAAAGTAGCAGCCAAAATAGTTTGGCAACGCGTCCCATTTTTACCATGTGGTTAGCGGTAAATCAAGAAGAAGAATTTCAATAGGGTTGCTTTTTATTTACTTTTTAATTATATTTCATTTTTAATAATGGCAAGTAATTTTGATTTGAAGACAAAGTGAGTTAACTGGCATACTACTTGTATTTTCAAAACAGTAATTTACTCTTTGTTGAAAATTTTTAATAGCTTTGTAATTGATTCTAAATTGGAACCCATTTACACTGGTGGTAGGATTCAAGTAAGAGTTATAATAATTTACAAATTTAGCTATAAATGAGTTAATAATGAATTTGTTGACAGTTAAGTGATGATGGCTGTCAATTATTTTGCACATGTGGTGGGGAGATTAAAGTTGTGGATGTAGAGAGTGGACAAGTTCAAAATACAATTAAAAGTGTAAATATATAACCCATTACTATTTTTCTTTTCTTTATTAGTTTATTTTCTATTTTTCATTGCATTTTTAATGTTTTTAGGAAGAAGATTCTATTTCAAATTTTATTTTAAGTCCAAACGACAAAGTAAGGAATCACTGCGATCAATTTTAATACAGTATTGATATTTAACATTATTTTTATTACCAACAAGGTTTTAGTGACGGCATCACGTAGTGGGCTTTTAAAACAAATTGAATGGCCTACTAATACTACACAAAGATTATGGAAGGTACATGTGCTTTTAATTTATTGTTTAATTTGTATACAGTACTTAACAGTTGTTTTGAATTTTAGAGTTTGCACAAAGGAGTTGTTAGCAGTATGGATTTCGATCCTACTTCTACTTTACTTGCAACAGGTGGAAGTGATTCTACAATAAAAGTATGGGATATTATACAGCAGTTTTGCACGCACAACTTAAAAGGCTCGCCAGGCGTTTTTAGTTTCGTTAAATTTCATCCAGTCTCTTCACAACTGAAATTATTTGGTGCGACTGATGATTATCATATTCGCGGTTGGGATTTAAAAATTAGTCGAGTATTTTGCACACTCCAGGGACATGTCAGTGCCGTTACTAGCATATCATTTTCGTCTAGTGGAACAGAAATGATTAGGTTTACAAATCATCTTTAAAATCTTTTTAAACTGTGTTCATAATGATTTATGTTTTCGTAAATTTTAGTTCTGGTCGAGATCAAGTAATAATAGTTTGGGACACTGTAAATTATGTTTCTTTAAGAACAATTCCGGTTTTTGAGGTATAAAATGTGAATATTATATGTAAGAATACTTGATATTGATGGCATATTGTTTTTTTTATTATTATGAATTTAAGGCAATAGAAAGTGCGTTTGTTCTACCTGTCATGAAGGCATTCCCTGAAATCGGAGTAAAGACAAAATTAGCCAACCATTTTATAACAGCTGGAAATAAAGGTGCTTTTTCATTAAATGCATTTGCACGGAATTGTATTAATTATATTTCTTTATAAACAGGTGTATTACGAGTATGGTCATTCAGTGGTCAATTAATTCACACACAAAAGTCGGATAGAGATCAAAAAATAGTCACTATTGCTAAAGCATTTTTGAATTATAAAACTGAAACTATTTGCATTGTTACTGATGAACAGAATATCATCTTTCATCAATTAGATAACTTAGCTTTGAAAAAGCAGGTAAAATGTGCTTTAGATATTTTCTTAACAATATTGTTATATTAATAACATTTTTTTGCAGTTGATCGGATTTAACGATGATATTTTAGATCTTAGTTACTTCGGCAAAGATCAAACTTATTTAGCGGTGGCGACTAATAGTTCCATCATTAAAATATTCCACACTGAAACTCATAGTTCTGATCTACTAAAAGGACATACAGACATTGTTATGTCTTTAAGTTATTTTCCTACTTCTTCTCATATCTTAGCATCTTGTTCAAAGGTTAAAACCCACTAGTTTATATTTAATTAAATTACGATAAAATAAATTCTTTATTTTTAGGATAATACTGTTCGCTTGTGGCGAATGAACGACGATAACAACATGATTTGTGTTGCAATTGGCACTGGGCACACGCACACATTAAAATCTGTTGCCACTTCGAGATTAAATGCCAAATTTGTCGTTACTGGGAGTGAAGATAGGTGCTTGAAATTGTGGGATGTACCCCAAAATATCATAGGCGATGGGTCTCCCTTTTCTAACCCATTTTCTTTAAACGTGAGATGGACAGTTATTGCCCATGATAAAGACATTAATCATGTGACTATATCCCCTAATGATAAGCTAATTGCATCAGCTTCTCAAGATAAATCCGTAAAGGTATTATTAATAATTTATAATACATCATGGTAATTTTTAGGTCACGCAGCATTAAATACTATTTTTTTTTTTTTTGACATTTTAAAGCTTTGGAGTACAACTGAAGGAAACTTCATTGGTGAATTACGCGGACACCGCCGTGGAGTTTGGAATGTACAGTTCTCACCCGTTGATCAAATTGTCGCTAGTGGATCAGCTGATGGCTTAATTAAGCTATGGTCTTTAACAGAACTCACTTGTGTTATGGTATAAAAAACTAAACTAATTCTTTATCAAATAATTTATATTGTTAAATTTTATTTCTAGACGTTTGAAGGACATGAATGTTCAGTCCTAAGGGTAATGTTTATAAGTAAAGGAATGCAATTGTTGTCAAGGTAAAAAAAAATTCCATGAAACCATTCTGCAAAAGCTAAATTGTGTTATATTATTAGCTCTTCCGATGGACTAATTAAATTATGGACAGTGAAAACTAACGAATGTATAAAAACGTTCGATGGCCATGAAGGAAGAGTATGGGCCTTACAAGTCAATAAAAATGAAACACATTTTGTTTCTGGTTCAGAAGATTCTATGATTGTTACTTGGAAGGTAATTTTTTGCTAAATTACTCTCACGAGTTCCATTTTTAAATTGCAATTTACAGAATATAACAGAAACGGAGAAAGAAGAAGAAAGAAAAAAAACTGAAGATATTCTGTTAAAGTAATAAAAAATTTTTTTTTTAGAAAACAAACATTTATGATTCTCATTACTAATGTTTCTAGAGAACAAGAATTGTCGAATTTGTTACAAAAGAAAAACTATTTTCAAGCGCTTGTTCTTACAATTACAATGGAGCAACCATTCCGGACTTTAACTATACTGAAAGGTAAAATACAATTATTTATAAATTAAAATATTTTAATATACAAATTAATATATTTAGAGATTCTTCTTTTACCTGACGGTGAAGCCACCTTTCAAGAAACATTTAAACAACTTGATCTTGGTCAGATTGGTTAGTGAAATATTTCTATTATTTTTAGTGAACTACTCTTCTAACATAGTATTTTTTTTTTAAGATACCGTTTTGAGATTTGCAGTGACGTGGAATCAGAATAGTAAACACTGTCATGAAGCTCAAGCTGTAATAAATACTACTTTAAAAATATTAACGGTAGAAAAGTTGTTAAGTTTACCAAATATTAAATCCACCGTAGAGAGCCTTCTTCCCTATACAGGTAATGAAAATAAATTCGATAACGCATGACTTGATCTAAAATTTCAATTGTACTACAGAACGACATTACCAACGGATGGGTCGATTATTTCAACAGGCAACTTTTCTTGAATACACGTGGAGGCGAATGAAAGTAGCTGACGATCATAAAATTACAACTAATTAATAGAAATAGTACTCTTATAATTATAATATTGAAATTTGATTTATTATTTTTGAAGAAAATAAAGGACCAGTTGAACACACGTTTTTTTTCTTTGTTAATAATCTTTTTGCACGTTGTACGCTATTAACATTGCCCATATTTTAAAAGTTTCGACTTCATAAAAATAGATACTGGACTCACTTTTTGTATAAACTTGATATCTGAGGAAAATAAAAGGAATGAGGAATAATCACACATATTAAATATCCAAAGACTCGCGCGTACATTTGTATATGAAAACACGTATATCTCAAAATAAATTGGTGTCATAAGTGCGCTAACACTTCGATCTCGCCATGCGCGTGTACCACACCATTTGAATTCGAGTTCGACGAAGTTGCAGGTCCCACATCGTGACGTATAGTTACTCTTGAGGAATCGTTCGTTTGTACAATCGTCACGGTATTACAATCTTTCGTTTTCGTTTTGGCCGCCACAGCTTCTTTCAATGAAGTCGGAAATCCCTTCGATGCTGACACAACAACTGGTCTGCTGTTACTACTACTATTATTATAATTATTATTATTGAGCTGATAATTTGAAGGTGGAGATTCTAAAGTAGATGGTTCCCAGCTGATAATAGCGTCGGTGGGTGTATGAGCACTACTGCTGCACGATGGTCCTCCACTACTACTCCGACCATAGCACCGAGAATTGTTTTCGTTCTCGCCAATCGGGTTCGTAGGAGTAGGATGGACGTCAAAAAGGCTCTCGTGTGATAAAAGACTCAAACTAAAAGATGGGTCGCGGCTGTGATTTAATTGCAGCTGATTCACTGTCATCCCACCGTTCTGATTAGTGTTGTACGTACTGGAATCACTGTTTGGACACGGATTCACCGAACTTCCACGCGATCTGTAACTAGGTGGACGACTGTGATCTCCTTCTCGACCAAAGTTAATAGGCGGTCTAAATATAAATACAAACAAACAAAATAAACATAATTTAATTACGGTAGTAATTACGCCAAAAATTAAAACTTAAATAAGTCATTTGCGGTTATCTTAGATAAGAAAAAACATTAAATTAGCACTTTAAAATAAGAGCCTAAAAATGTGTTATTAAAATTGAAAATGTTTTAGTTTATACAGTAGATTAAAGTTCAACTACATTTTATTGAAATTAATCTTTCACATCTTTAACATTATTTTTTCCCTAGTAACTACACATCGCTTGCGAGGTCAACATCCTTTTTTTTTCTTTAAAAAAAAAATCAATTGAACACATTTTTGAGAAAATTATTGAGGCGTTAAAATTTACATTAACCTAAACGTCATTGTTTTTAAAAATTACAAGTTAGAAATAGAAACTAATTCTGCGTTTAAATCTCAATTTAAAGGCAATTTTAAGTGCATTTAAAGACGAAATAATGCACCGACAATAAAATTAACCCAGCTAAATACAGTAGTAATAATTTCAACTGTTATTTTTTTAAAAAAAAGTTAAGGAGATTACTTTTTCGATTATTTTCAATATCGCGATAGTGACAACCAATTCAATTTTACCAGTACACGTACTGTACTTTTAAATTAAAATATATAAATAAAATAAAATTATTGCATTCGCGATGCACGCAATCAGTTTTTGGAAAACAAAATTTGTTTTCAAAATAAGGCCAAACGCAGAAATAAATAAATTCTATAAAAATCCAAAACCTAAGTACATAAATATACCAGTAAAGAAACGATAATTTTAAGAGTTACTAAAAATAAATCCAAAGTTATAATATCGTATATTGCCAAAAATAACTTTAGTATTGATTTCTAAAAATTTACCGTGCACTTATTTTCAATTTCTGTACACTACAAAAACATAAAGTTTGACTGCTGCACATGCATAATAGGATCGAAAAACTCAATTAACTTTCTGTTTTCATGACATTGATAAGTGAAAACTCCTTTAACTAATTTAATTCTCTCAGCACGAATTCTAGCGATAGCAAATTATATTTTACTTTTTGCGGGCCAAATTAAATCAATAACTTTAATTTAAATTACTGTTTTAACTGTTAAGATATTCGGGGGCCTACTCTCCTCAATTACTACACAGCGCATTATGTATTCATAATACAACAAAATTGTGTCAGTGCTTTAAAATAATATCATTAACTCTTTAAAGATATTTTTATTTATACAGTATATCGCTTTAAACATAAGCTGAATTCGAATTTAGATACGGTTATCACTACTTGTACAAACATACCTGCTAAAAGTATTGTTGCTGTTCGACCTATACGTGGGTGGAGGAGAAACAGGTGAGAGAGAAGACGGTGCAGCAGGCGGCGTGGGATGATGTCGATCTAATAGAAGTAACCTCAACCTATACTCTTGCATTGATGCTTGATAAGATGGTGGTGGCGGTCGAAATTGAAACTCAGGATACATCATAGCTGTCATAACAAAACAAAAAGTTGATTATAAAAAAAAAATGGGCAAGATAAAACGAAAGCGTTTCAGTTGAAAGGTTTTGTGCTATTTTTTTTTTCTTTTGTATTATTATTATTATTATAACAACCAACCTGCGTAAGGATGATGAGGACGACCATAAGAAGGAGGCACCCTTGGCACAAATCGTCGATTGGGTTCCGGTTCTTCCGAATGCAGACCTAACATCATACGACAAGATGGAGCATCGTGTGATGTTAACCGCCAGGCAATTCCACTCACAGTAATTAATACAATACCAACACCTAATAAAAAAATTTTTTAAAAGAAAAGTTAAAAAGATTGTTACAATAATATATTATTAAAATCATAAAATTAAAATAAAAGATGATTTTCGCATGCAGTAATTCCACTTCTATAGACATGTACGTGAATTAATCTTCCGCACTAATCTCATTAAATCATTTTAATATGATCGTAAAACATATAGAAAACATTCAATCGTGTTGTTTTATACACCTGACCCATTTCTACAAGCCTTATCGCAGTTACAAATTCTCAACGTGATCTTTTTCTATCAGTTATATCTTGCCCTGAAACCTATACTCAAATCGCGGATGAAAAAAAAATCCTTTAGCTAAGCGCTTCTAAGCTTGACATCATGCAGTATTTTATAAATTATATAGGAGTAACAGCAATCTAAGATTATAAACTGGTTTTTAGAGTTTTTATTATACTATGCTAGGTGAAGCTCATATTTTAAACAATACAGTATGTTATAGATCCCCGAAACTGTATGGTTAAGAAAGAAAACCATTCTGGCCAAATGTTATTTGCACGCACCATATTAGATGGTAGAAAGATGCTCGCTCTGATATTATGATGTTGGTTTATTCTGATTGAACTAATTAAAGTTTATTGCATTGCATTCACGTGGTTTGCCATAATACTGATTTAAAACCAAATATTCAATAAAAAAAAGATCGAACAAGTTTTTATTAAAATCCCGTGAACATTAAAAACTCGTAAAATGAATTAGAAAAATGTATAAGTTTGTTACCAACATTAATTTTATTAATTACAGTATATGTAATGTGGAAATATCCAAGGACAAAATGTTGAGAAACGAATAAATAAATAACAATAAGTAAAACACTTTCTCGTATAATAAGTAAAAATATAAAAAAAAACAAAACAATGTCAGTTACTTGACCATTTGCCACTTGTTTGAATAGTAAATTGCATTGAAATTGTATTTATATCCCTTGAAAAAAACGGGAACGTACTGTAACAATATTAATGATTTTCTGGTCATTTTAATCAATTTATCTAGTTAACTTTGCCGTTCACCCCATTAGTTTCAAATAAATTTACACCTTTAAAAATAAAAACCACAAAAAAAAACACCCTTTTTAAATTTACATCTTTTTAACAACTTGATTCATTAAACTTTTTCTTCATCTTAATTGAAGTTTTTCGTTTAAGCAAGTTTTTTTTTTTGCTTCCTTTGCTCCAGGGGGGAGGGGGGATAAAATAATAAAAGTTGAAAGGAACAAAAGAGGTGCAAAGTAGCCTTTTGCTGCTTTCATCAAGAGCAGAAAGGGTTGACCTTTTCACCTACTCAATAACGTTATGTAAACAAAACTAGCCTTAGTCAACAACAGCGTAATCATAGATGCAGAGAGGTTGAACGTCCTCAGTTGACCATTTGGTCACCTAGACCAAAAACACCTTATAACCTTTTTTTTCTCGCCCCCTCCCCTCCCCCATTTGCCCAGTTGCACTCTAAACTCGATTTTATTTCGAAGGGTTTAAAATGATTGGGCGAACTTCAGTTAAACGAAAATGTACCGGTAAACATTATTTAAAAAAGTACAGTATATCAGATTCGTATAGAAACCAATAATTGTCACCAAATAAAAGTGTTTACACTGTACAGTATAATAATTTATTCAATTTATAATAGTTTACGCATTTTGAAGAGTTGTTATTAAGAGTTACATGCGGCGAGGTCATGAGAAAACAGCCCTGTAAAAATATTTATAACTCGCCACGATTTTAATAAAAAAAAAACACAATTATTTTTCCCCCCCCCTCCTAAGTGATAATATTCATCATGCAAGTAAAAACAATAGACTAAAGTGAGGAAATTCTTCATTAATTTTATTATTGTTCTCCGTTATTACTTCTCACATACGCGTACTCGCATAATGCTGTACATACGTATACATAGTATCATAGCAACTGAATAAAGCGAGCAAAACGTTCAATAAATTCCAAAATAAATCTGTGTGTAAAAAAAAAAAAAAAAAGGGAAACCTATTTCCATTTAATTTTTATTTGCAAACAATAGAGCCAATATGAAAATAAGCTTCCTGGTGGCCGATAAACATAACTGGTGACACCAAAACAAAAGCGAGACTCCTATTATAATATACTACTGCGCCGTTGCCTTTATTATTTTCTATAACAAAATTTAAATAAAAGAGAAAGGATAAGAGAGGGGGGGAGGAGAGAGAGGCAAAAAAATAAATTTGGCATCATTTCTCGTAGTTAATAACGCCATTTTGTAACCCCCGTCTTTCTTATAAACGTAAAAATGGTGTACATACTCACAGACACTTCATCATTCTCGCTATCAAATAAGAAGAAAAATAAACAAATATTATAAACACAGTACCATACAAACACGGTGTTACGCAAGTGTCTTAGTATTATAAATCATAAAAAAATAAATAAAAAAAAAAATCAGATGCTGATCGAGAGTGAAAAATCAGCTTGTATATTATTTTATCCAAGGACAGTCAACATCAATGCGGTACCAGTACCCCACTTTCTCTCCTCACCCCCCTCCCCTGTTCACCTTCCATTCCATCCTCCTTTTTCTCACACCCACCAAATACATAAATAAATATATGATGCGTGCTCACAGCGCTTCACTAGCCAAATATTGACTAACAATAACGAATATAAGGTACATATATGCTCAATACGTGCGCGCACTAACTCACGTGTACAGTATGTTATATTATACCCCCCTCCAATAGCTCCGCACTTTCTCATCTTCAATCAATAAATGCTTAACTCAGTTCAGCTTATATTTTATTTATCATTTCGCATTTACGAGCAGAGTGTGGCATCACTTCCTTTTATTCGCGCAAGTCCATGTAATAGCTTTAACTCGAATTGAAAGTCCTTCCTTTACTTCCTCGTCATCTACTCAAACAATAAATCCTCGCCCACAAATACATTTTACCTGTTTATCAAACTACACAAGTGCCGACAGAATTTGCGTTACTAACGGGAGAAGAGCAAACACAGTGGATAGGTTGAGAAATCTCTCGTAAAAAAAAAACCTCATACAGATTCATACGTAAGAAAGAAAAGAAGAAAAAAAAGTAATTAATGAAGGTCAATCTGGTTTTAGGAGTGAAGAATTGACCTCGAAACAAAAAGTTTTCCTTCAACCTCCCTCCCATCTACGTCTGAACTCCGAAACAGCATCTACTAATTTTAGCGCATACTTGGGTGCAGGTAGTACAAGGATGATATTAAAGAAGTACATGTACAGTGGCGTTTCATAATACATGTACCCATCCAAAAAAAAAAATTTTTTTTACAGCATTTTGAAGTGCACATACCAGTACTGTACTTTAATTTCGCCCCGAAAAAATTTGATTTTACTACGCTATAAATCTTTTTAAAAAAGCTACAATCCTATAAACTCGTAGCAGTACATTTTGTATTCCTTCAAGTTAATGTCATCTAAAAGTACGAATTTAAGCTTAAAACCACCTGCTCAAATCCGTAACCCTTGCGAAAAATTGGAATTAATTATAATTTTTAAATCCTTACTTCCTGTTGTTCAATCTGTCATCGAGCAATATAATATATTTTATTTTTTTAGATCAAATAAAGATAAAAATGCAAAAGCAGATATTTTTAAAGATACGTTTTCCGTATTAGAATTTCAATTTCTTAAACATACGAGACGTTAGAAGAAAAAAATGAAACTACTCTACAAAATTTTTTGAGAGCTGTTGAGAGTGAAAGAAAGCATTTTTTAAAAAATAATCTTTTTTAAAATAGATACTACAGAAATACTGTTATAAAAGCAAATACATATTTTTTAAATCAGTTTTCTTATACAGCGTAGGCAAATTCATTTCTTGCGCATGTCAAGAAAAATAAAGAAAGAAAAAAAAAACTAATTTTTCGAAAAAGCTTTTTTAAAAAAAAAAAAAGATAGCCAGACACCAGTGTTACAAATAGCGCAACAAAAAAAAAGTTGTAACGAGGTCAACCAATAAGAAACAGTTAACGTACTAGCAAAGTGAATACGTTTCGCGTAGAGTTTCCCCATGGTGAGAAAAATAATTCTCGTGTACTGTACATTTAGTAGACGATTAGGTTCCAATGATATAGTCATGAGACTGGGAAAACTCATTTTCTCATTATAAAAATCGATTTCAATTTGTGTTCAATAAAACATTAGTGTGTAACATCCGGAGTCTGACTTTTACTCGTTCAAATATTTAATTTGCCCAACAATTTTCTTGACATAATAAAAACATACTGTATTAGACAAAGAGTTACAGTAAAACGGCGGAAGATAGAGAAATATGATAAGGAAATGAGTACTGTAATTTTTAGTTCGTAAACGTTGCTCTCGCACTAGGTGGCGTTTGCTTGGGACAATTTGATACTCGCTCTCTCGTGGAATCGTCTACGCTGGAATCACCGTCACACCCCATTTCATTTCCCTCTCTCTTACTCCCCCCCCCCCCCCCCCACATTCTAAACAACCCCCCTCCAACCACTATCTTTAAACTACAACTGTATGCAGATACTTTTTAGCTCGTTTCTCGCATACAGAATGCTAAAAATTGGTGGATCAGAAACACCGCAATTCGTTTAATATCCTCCTGTCCGTCCTCCGTTTTCGGATTAACTCAAGAAATAAATCTTTAATCAGCTTTATCCTTATTCTAAACAATTCCCCTAGATCGAACACTGATCCTATTCAAATTCGACTGGATCGGGCAACTTAAACTGGTTTAAAATATTTGTTCAATTAGGCTATGGTCCTATGAACGCCTATGTTAATTTTAATCTGAATATTGTGAAGAGTGAGTGACGTCATTTACCGGTACATTAAACTTAACATATTAGGCGAAAATAAGATTGCTGTTGTGCGTCATTAAACCAGATTAAATAATTCAGTTTAAGGAAGTGGGTTTCCAAAAGAAGTGTAATGTACCTAACGGGTTCATTAGGCCCGGAACCCTAAAAACACTCTGAGGCTGGGAAGGGCAGAGTGATAATTTGCACTGAGTCTTTGCGCCCCATCAGCCCCCACCCAAGGAAATCAAGTGAAACGCGTTGTTTTCCACGGAGTAAAATCTTCACCATTTTTATTTTTCTTTTTTAGTTTTATGTTTCTCCAGCCATCAATTTTGACACGATCCGTTTAAACCGCCATTTTTCTTTATCCATTTTCACGCATGGGCAGACGCAACTGTAACCTCCAAACGACAAGCGAAGAATGTAACCTTTAAATCTACATGTTTATCATCTACAGCCACTACTAGTACCAGCCAACCAGTTTTCTTTTTTTTTTTTTTTTGGTAAATAGAAATTGTCCTGACGATAATAATGTTTAGGTATTCAATTCGAGACCGAGCGACACAACTCACTGCTCACCTGGAACATTGTGACTTTTCTTAAATAGACCAGCAACACAATACATTCTATCTAACTTTTTATCCGTTGATAAAAAATTTTATTACAAACGAATTTGTTTTTTAATTGTACGATAGGTGATATTCCAATCGGACAAACACGTGCTGAACCCGAACACGTGTTCGTCAATAGCTCAATAGCCGTTACCTTTAACATGGGCTAGCTAAAATGTATAAAGGCTAACGATTCTTTCTTCTTCAGCAAATTGTTTTCTCCCGTTGAAGTAAATTTTGAGCTTGATAATCTTAAATGTTAGAATTTCGTAAACATTTATTTTTAAAACTTTAATATTTTACTGCATATCTTAAAGAGTTAAAAATAATCAAAATTGTATAGCATTTAAACTTTAAAAACTTTTAATATCAAACTCAATAATTTAAGTTGTCAAGTACTGTACCGGTACGGTAAAGTTTTTAGATACCGGTATACTGCATATACAAATAAAGTATATATTACATGAACAAGAAAGTGCACTTAAAACATTTTTTCTATTTGCTGATTGCAGTGTCATTCGGCTATCAAATTGTATTGTATAAGGATAAACAACTATTAAAATGTCAAGTAAATATACTGTATACAGTAGGTACACATTTAAAACGCCCTCATCAAACGTTATCAATAAAAGATGCGATTAATAAAATAGCCCAAAACAAAACAAAATAAGATTGACACACACATAGCCTACCATCAATTAAATATTCAATACGTTTCTTTTGCGAAAATTGTTAAAACCTTCGGTTTAGAACTGCCAAAAAAAAAAAATCAAAATTGTTAATTTCTAGTTCGCGTTACTCAAATTTCAATTAAATTAGGTCTATCAAACAAAGTGTGCAATCAGAATCCGAGAAAATAATGCATCGCTAAAAAAAAAAAAAGCATTTTGCTGCAAATAATGAAATAATAAAACTTTCGGTTAAGTGGTTTTTGAGGTGAAGCGCTTGATGGGAAAGAATACAAAAAAAGAAAGAAAATAAGACGAAGAACTAATACGTACGGTAATGTATTATGATGTAAACCAATGGGTTTTCATAAATAATTTCTCGATGAGAAAGTGATGACTAATGAGAATTATCATTTCCGTTATTTTTCCCTTTCTATAAAACTGCCAAAAATCGTTTCTTAATGAGTTAAACATTATTATAAATTTCGTTTTTTGCCTAAACCATAACCCTTTAAAATAAAATTTTACTTTAAACCTATTTTCAAGCCGAAGATGCGTGGAGAATTCAAAACACGATGGAAAACCATGACCAAAAACAACAAATTATGTTTCAAAAAAAAAAAAAAATTATAAAACGGTTCTCAAAAGGTTAATCACTAAAATAGGTCTGCATTCTTTCTTCTTTTTTTTACAAATTCAAATTTTAGAAACCAAAAAACAAATTGAAATCTACAGCAATATTTCTACTTTGTTATTTTTTTTTTTAAAGAAGAAAAAATGAAATGATTGAAAAATTTTTTAAAAAATTATCTTACAAGAAAATTAAATCAATGAATTTGAAAAAATAATCTGAATCAAACCTACATCCTGTTAAGCACCTGATATTGTTATACATGTACAAGTTTACCTTGTATGCATGCAATTACAGACATAATGACGTTTTTGGCAAAAAGAAAAAGCTCACGGTCGACAAATTTTCAAAAGACGAAGATAAAAAAAAACACCTCACGCAGCATTTCATTCATTTAAAAAGTAGTGTACTTAGAGAACGAATTAGTTTATTTAACTTCAGGTTACTTACGTCATTATACTCATTGGCCTTGCTTTCAATCATTAAAAACGAAAATGTAGTCGGTTTAATAATTGCAGTATTCAATTTCAAAAAAAAAATTGATAAACAATTATTAATCAATTAGTTTAATATATAAAAAAAAACGGTTCCAGGTTCACTCTTAATTAATTGTGCATTTAAAAAAACAGCGTAAAATGAGTCACCTAAAAAGTATTTTTAGAAATAGAAAAAATTGCAACCCAACTTCCTTTACACGAAACATTAAATTACGCTCCATATAAAACAGACCCAACTTTCATTTCATTAGCGGCGATTTACAAGCCGGAAAATGCACTGTGTTATCATTTTCATTCTTCGATTTTTTTGCACAAAAAAAAAAAATAAAAAGGAAAACACGCTGCGAAAAAAAAAAATCATGTGATCACGTGATGCGCTCAATAGTAAATATTAAAATATGGAGAAAAAAAATATAGTGTACAATAAAAAATAAAAAAAAAACTAGTCGTAAGATTAAGGATCAGAATAAACCGCCCCTTCAAAATAGTAATAACCAAGCTGCAATAATAATGTTTCCATTGGTAGTTGTTTCCCCCCCTTTCTTTTAATGTTTTATTATTCTGGAACAGACAACAACGACCTCAACACATTCGTAAAAAAAAAAAAAAAATACGGATAAACGCAATAATTTTTTGGACAACCTGTTATTGCTCTTCTCCCTTATGACAAATATAGTGTACACTAACAGAACCTTCGGTAGAAGACTCGTACATTGTACAAAGTAGGTATAAACAGAATAATAATAATATAATAAAAAAATAAAGTAAGACAAAGTAAATGCAGGTAGGTCATTCAAGTAGTACCTAACAATAGCAAGTCGATTTGCCCTGTAATTTATACGTTAATTAATGTTACGCTACTCGAATTATGATGTCATTAACATTTTTGCCCTTCCTTCGTCATCAAAATGATTATGCTACCTACCAAGTAGGCTACTATTTAAACTATTTCGTAAATATTTTTACGAACAAAAAAAAAAATTAATAGGTTATTTCCGAATATTTCGAGTTATATATTTACGAGTAAATAACAACGAGTTTGAAGATTTATTGTTCATTTTTAACGGCAGGATAATTATATAACAAGATTTTTTTTAAAAAAAAAAACGTCTGAAATTCCAAGAATCTTATTAGAACCTTTCGTTACCGGATAACAATAATTATTTAAACTATTTCGCCTTTTTTTTATATTGTACCGGTAATCACTTTCATTTTCGCCGAATTTCAAATTCTGTACAAAATTTAAGAGCAAATTTTTCGACTAATTTTTCAATGTTATAGTTATTAATTTTCATTAATTAAAACAATCCAAGACAAAATCATATTCCCATATTTGGTCTAAACATAACTTATTTTTCCGAGATATACAGTATCTCCTAAACTGTGTTTATGAAGGTACTTAGAGATAGGAAAGTGACTGTAATAAATTAAATAATATAATCGTATGAGCTAAAAAAAAAAAAAAAACTAGGCCAATTCAATACAGACAAAATTGCTTTCCACCCTTTATCTTCATAATTATAATTTATTAAATAAATAGAACAACTGAAATCAAAGAAAAAAAATAATAATTTTGCAGTTAAATATTTTTTTTCTACAGAGTACTGTGGACTATAGGATACAGTATATAAATAAAGTCGTTAGCAGTTTCACCTTTGACCGAATCGGAATGCTCACACTGTGCAATCCGTTTACACCCACCGCTCACCTGTTTGATGAAATAGAATAAGGAACGAAGAAGGGTTTTCACGGTGCACAGGTGCATTTCCCCCCACTACGTAAACTTCTTCCCGTTGAAATCCGAGAAAAACAAGAGCAGAAAAAAAATACATAAATAAATTAAAAAAAAAAAAAGAAAAATACGCTCATGAAACGAAGAAGGGACAGGGATGATGATAATAGTAGTCGAGTGTAAATTGTTTTCCCACACGCTTTGTACATGTGTACCTGCGCGTATTATTATTATGAAGGAAAGATATACGACCTTCCATTCCATCATTTCAAACCGTCACCCCCCTCCCACCCAAACCCACTATGGTCAATGACGATGATGCTCGCTTTAGCTGCCAAATGTTTGCGGTCCTAAAAGAGCTTATTATTCGCTTTATTATCCTGCTAAAAATGCCGCGGGGTATTCGTGTTGTAACCCCAGTAACCCTCGCATTTTTTCGTCTTACCTCAATCGCTTCTCCAACGTTTATGGACCCGCTCTCGCTTCACTCTCGCTCATCCAAAAATGCCATGGTTTAATGAAGAAGAAAAGAAAAAGAAAAAAGTGCTAAGAAGTTTTTCTTGAAAAATAAAGTTTCGTTCGAAAAGGAGAAAAGAACGAGAGAGAGAGAAAAACGAGCATAAGCAAAGTTAATGTCAAAGACCTACTTGACTTACTTATTATGCTGTACGGTGAAAACAGGAATACCGTTTAGAAATGGTGGTAGAGTGACCTAAACTGACCCCTCGCCAACTAACGACCAACAACTGCGCTCGCTCTCTCTTTTTCTCAAAAAATCGACGACAACGGTTAAAAATAAAAATACTCGCAACAAAATTT
>JAQGAZ010000767.1:0-46502 GCA_034692225.1 Polydesmus complanatus
TCCAATATTCGTCCGTTCCAATATTCGTCCTCTCTTCTGGAACGGATTAATGACGAATATTGGAGTTCCACTGTATTAAAAAAAAAAAAAACATTTAAAAACTGCAAAGCAATTTTCTCATTTTATAACAAAATTAGCTTTTAAAGTTAATTTCGCTGCTCATCGTTTAAAAAGAACCCCATTAAATAAACATGTTTGGTACGCATTCAACGTTATTTAAACATATTAAAGATATAATGTACAAAAAATCGATTTATTTTTAAATTATCTCCATATTAATCTAAATAAATAAGCCATTTATCGTTATAGACTACATGTACGGTAGGCCTACTGTATTTTATTTTTAAAGTTTATAAGATTTCTACGAGTCTAGAAAATTTGTTTTGCACTCGTTCAATTCATTTTCATAAATCGATGTCCTACTTTAAGGTCCTACTGTGTGAAATGAGTAGCCTATGTACTTCATAAAAATCCTCAAAGAAAATAATAATTAACAAAAGCTAAATTTATTCAAGCAATTCCTAAGGCGACAATTCCTATCGGTAATAAAATCAATTATTAAAAACACGAGCAGAGGTGCTCCCGATTGTTAGAGAAACTTCAATTACGTTCAAGCGAAACCTTTTTTTTTGACCTTTTTGTTTTTCCTCACCAACTTAATGAAATTCGATTGGAAAAATCTCGCCACCTGACTAAAGTTATTAATAAAATCAAAAGAGAAGCATTTTTCGTAATGGCTTGCGTTCTGGGAAAGGCCACACGATGCGTCAACGTTTCCATTGAAGCGTCATTGTCATCGAATGCACTTTCCATCAATCTAATTATTAATCCCATTAGACTCATAAAGCCCCAAACTGTACTTTCTAATCTGCGATTCCTCGGAGACTCAAATCGCTTTTCCTGCCTCTCCGAAACCCGATTACAAAAATCACGTATGATTGGGGGAAATAGGCGACGCGTAATAACCTGATTTGCAAAATACTGTATCTTCTTTCATGCCTTTGTCTCAGCCTGAATTACAATTGCACGATCTCTGTTTTTAAAATCAAACTGTCAAAACCTCAAACACGTATTTTTCAAATTTAAGCGGTAGATTCAAGAACACGTAAAAAGGGCACGTAAACGACTAACGCGGTGATATTTTAAGTTAATTTAAATTATGAAGAAAAAAAAATTCATTTTTTTTTTCCACATTCACATTTGATTTCCATTTTAATGCATTCAAAACGAGAAGCTCGACATTATTTTTTTTTTTTATTAGATGCATTCAGAAAATTGTTTTTCGTTAAGGTTTTCATTTTATCAAGTTTCATAGTATCAAATTTTTCAAAGTTAATATCAAAATATAAATTGAATTTATATTCCATGTACATGCATAATTAATTGTGTTGGCGGTCTGTCATTAAAATTATGAAACTCTATAATTTGAAATTATTTTAAATAATATGTAGGGCAGATGTTGAAAATTAAGTTTACTTACAATTTCTATTAAAAAATCATCCGCAAAATTCTGATTGTTTAAGAAGTTTGGAAAAAGTAACCGAAACATTTAAAACTCGATTAATCATAAAAGTCATAAAATATTTCGCAAAGAAGTAAAAGGATAAAAACAAATACTGTAGGAGGAGGATACTCACAATAATTATTGCGAGTAATGTTTTCGAGCTCAAAAATGACGGTCTGGCTAATCTCAAAAATTAGTAATTTTAATAATTTCAAATATTAGTAATTTTAATAATTTCAAATATTAGTAATTTTAATTTCAAATATTAGTAATTTTAATAATTTCAAATATTAGTAATTTTAATAATTTCAAATATTAGTAATTTTAATAATTTTAAAAATTAGTAATTTTAATAATTTTAAAAATTAGTAATTTTGATAATCTCAAAAAATAGTACTTTTTCTAATCTCAAAAAATGGCAATTTTGCTTAATCTCATAAAATGGCAGTTTCTAATCTCAAAAAATAGCAATTTTGCTAATTTCAAAAATAGCAGATTTGTTACCGGTACATAATCTCAAAAAAATGTTAGTTTTGCTAATCTCAAAAAATAATGATCTTGCAAATTTCAAAATATGGTAGTTTTGCTAATATTGTAAGAAAAATTTTCATAATGTTATACTTTTTCGGCCAATATACCGTTAGTATTAATTTTTATCTTTTAAGTACTGCCATTAAACACGCTTACGAATCAGTTTCTTTAAAAAAAAAATTAAACTTTTAAACCAGAACGCAAAATTGAGGTATAATTGCAATTGATTTTGCCTGCGCAAAGAATTTTTATCAACCCGGAAACACAATCAAATACCAAAACATCCAGTAAAAAAAAAAATTTTGATAAAAATGAAATAATATACGAACCCCGTCAGGATTATATTTGCTGAGAACTCCACGTTCTTTAAACTCCACCAGCATGTCCTTAACTTTCCTTGACGTGTCTAAAATTACAAAAGAAAAAAAAAAGAGAGAAAGAAATTATTAGAAACGTAAGAAGGGCAAATATTATATTTATTGTTATATCGAGCACGTACTCGATTGTTCGACATGAGGAAATAGAAACAGAAAACAAAATGTGGTAGAAAATACCGTATATAATATGTAGAAAAATCGAAAAAGTTGCAGCGATAAGAGTTTTAGAGTACTGATCACATATTTGTATACACATTTCCTTCTTTTTTTTTTTTTATTTGGCAAGAAAAATGATTCCCCCGAAATAAATCACTCGCGTATTTCCTATTTCATATTCTTTTAACCTTTTTGAAAGTTTAGTTATTTTCGATGTCGTTAGAAATGCGTTGCCTCATAAATCATTTCGGCTACGAGAAAGTATAGAGAGAGAGAGAGCGAGGACCCGGGCGTATTAGGTCCGCACGCGCATGCCAAATGACATCTCTCACTCGCACGAGTAGCGTCATCTATTTATCAGTCGACATTAGCAGCGCGCTGTAAATTTGTTCATCTCGTAGAAAGAAATAAAGTAGAAAAAAAATATATATATATATATAAATAAATAAATAAAAGAAACAATTTTTCATTCACTTTCCAACTTAATTTTTTTCAAACCTCGTCTCGTGAAATATGAATAAGGTTTACTTCCGGCACATTGCATCTCATTCTCCTCCATTTTCAATACGCGCCAGCACTTTTCACTTTCGTTGATAAAGTTTACTCCAGAGTTAAAAAGTTTATAACGCGTCAAAAAAAAAAAAAAAATTAAACTAATGCATTGGAAATTGATTTAGTATCAGTTGCTGACCTCCAAATCGACTTAATACGTCTCGCCAGCCTGCAGCGTATTTCCAAATGCGATTTATGCCGCTATTATCAGCGACTAATTACAGTAATAGAGTAGAATCGACATAATCCCCGTTCATCCCTACCCCCTCCCTTAAAATTTTGAACTTTAATAGATACAGTGAATAAATTGAAAAATACGTCACCGTGTAATGAGGCCGTTTTATTACAATGGTTCAAATTAATGCACGTCCAAAATAAGTGAAACCAAGCATATTTATTTGGCCGGTCACTATTTTCTCAATGTTGCCTGTAGTAAAAAAAATGCAAAATTTTAAATTGCTTTTAAGGCAAAAGGGCTTTTTGAAAGGAACCTAAAAGTTAAAACCTTACTACTCTTTAGATTTTACTATGTATTGGAGCTTTTTTTTTTGTCGCCTCAGTTAAAAAAAACAAACTTAAAAGGTACTGTGGGTCATCATTCAAAAGACAAAATGTACATGATTCACTTTCTGGGGGTTCCAGAATTGTTTCTAAGGTACGTTTTCAGACATCTACTTTAAAGTTGCCAATATCAATTTGAACCTTTGTAAAAAAATAAATTTTTTTATTAAAATGGTCTCATTACTTTTATGCCCCAACATGTAGGCTATGCAATAAATTTAATTAATTGGAATTTTATGATCGATACAAGGCTTTTTTTACATGGATTAAGCTGATTTGTGCTTCAAGGGGAAAAATTTAAAAACATACCGGAACTGCAATTAAAAAGAGGATCGGATTATACTCGTAGTGAACAGCGAATAAAAATTAAACTTTCGAGGCCCAATGCTTTTTTTTATTTATTTATTTATTAAAGAAGAATAACATAGTTTTTTTTTTGATTCTTTATCTCCTAAACTTTTCTTATTCAAATGATTAAAAAATGAAAGTTTAACCATACATTTCTAATATTTCCTATAGGCATTCTTATTTTTTGAAAGCCCCCTTTGAAGTGTGATGTTCCTAAGCTGTAGCTTATAAGATATAGGTAAATTCGGTCAAGTACAGCTTACACCCGGGCACCCCTATTCTAAAATCTTGTTGTAATAATGTACATGTATTAGAACTTAAATTATGCGTGACCCTTCATTTGCGCGAGTCCTAGATACTGTACTTTAATGCAATTTGCTTTCTATAATTATTTAAAAAAAATATTGATTTCCCTTAATTTGAAGGTTTTTATGCTTTAGAGCTTTCACAAACCGGTAAATAGGAAATCAAATATAAATAAAGATATTTCATTAAAGATAAAGATTTTATTTTTAATAGCGCGTGCCTAAAATTTTAAAAAACATAAATACAAATTTCTTTTATTTATTTAATTATGCTGCAGGAAATCATAAAAATAAGCAAAAACAAAAAATAAATGCAGTCTTATATTAAAGAATAATATAATTATTAAAATCTTATAAGCCTAATGTAATATTTTCCAAAATGTTTTTTCAAAGATTACATTTCTGTATACACTGTATAAATTAATGAAAACATTTAATCAAAATATTAAGCTTGTTTTAATTAGCAAAAGTAGAAAGTAAATTATGAATAATAATAATAAAAAAAAAAAAATCTAAAAAAAAAATTACTACAATTATTAATTTTGATTGGAAAAACCGTTTCAAATAAAAATCCCCCTTAAGAAAAATAAGATAAATTCGTAATCCGCTGACACAGTTCATGCAAATCCTTTCAAAATAATGTAAAATATCAAGCCTACACCGTTTTCCTACATATAAGGTAGGCCTACCCAATTTTCTGTTTACTAAACAATTAAAAAAAAATTAAATCTCCAGATAATTAAAACGCACAAAATACTAAAAAAAAAAAAAAACACAAAAAAAAAACACAAAAAAACAAAGCTAATTTAAACTAAAAGATTAAAAAAGAAACGTAGTCATTTATCTTTATAGCGATCGTTAGGCAAAGACACGTGTTCTTTCTATAAAAATAAAAAAGTCTTTTATTAAATCGGTTAAGAGTTTAACGCGAATTCGAAATTAGCCACGCGAGTGCGCCTTGTATTTTTTTTTGCCTATTAAACTCTAGTAATAACCCCAACCCACACGTTGCCTTCGCGTATAAAAAAATAAAATAAAAATAATCGAACGTAAACCAGTTGCAACACCAGACCAAAAAAGCGAACGCATCCCCATAAACAAAACGAAAACAATAACCATTACGATTTATACCGAGTCTAATCTACTGTATTTACGAAAATAATAATACCGGCAATAAAAAAAAATTTTTTTTTTTTTTTGCGCGTGTTGTTAAACAACTTTTTTTTAAAAATAAATTATTCATAAACAACTACCACCATCGCTTTTAAAATTACGAATAAAATAAAAAGAATTAAACTAACTGGAACATAAAATAAAAATACATACGCAAATACGGTTTGGCATGAAAGTACTGTAATAAGATTTGCGGTGGAAACATAGTACCGCACAGTTCTCTTCGCAAAACTATCTCAAATTGTGAACCACCTCCGCTTTGAGACCACCTAAAATACGCACCTCCAATTTTCCCATGTTAATGCACCTCTAATAGTGGACCACATGTACTACAAAACTCTGACCACCCATTTTAAGTCCCATTTGCGTGTCAACATTCAAAAGTTGTGACCCATCAAATGTGCGTGGTTCCACTTCTACGGTTCCCAAACCCGTTACTAAAAGTAAGGAAGAGGAGGCTCCTTAGGCATCTACTTCGAAGGAACCCAATTGATTTAAACCTTTGCAATAAATACAAAAATTTTATTAAACCGGTCTCATTACTTTTATGCCTCACCAATGTAAAAACACGCAAATATATTGTAAAAAGACGCCTAATATTTAAATGGGATAGAGAGAGGGGGAGGGGGGTAATAACGTTGCAGTAACAAATCGTCGACGTTATTTTCTTTCGTAAAAACATCAAAGTCAAAAGTATACGGAAAGAGACTCGCGCGTGCCGATAAAATAAATATAAATAAAAATAATAATAAGAGAGAAAAAAAAAGTTAAACAACATATTCGTATTCCACTATTTCCTTCCTTCCCAATTCCGCGCATGCTCCTAAAGCTTTCTCGTTTTTTTTTTTTGAAAGGGGGGTGTAGTTCCTATAGGACAGTACCGTGCACTTTTCTTTCTATCATACATAAAAGTTGAAAAAAAAAAAATATATATATATATCGCGTTCATTGAAGATGCTCAACAAACGCAATTTCATTGCAAATTGCATTGTGTCACTACCACTACACACTGCTACTGCACTTCCTCCGCTATTTCCTCCCCTCATCATTTACAGATCCTCTCCCATTTTATTCCTCTCACACACACACACACATACACATACGAGATGATTCTTTTTATGTCCAATACGAGAATGCCAGTTGGATACCAATAAATAAACAACATACGCATCTAGAATTCCGAGAAAGAAGTTGTTGGGGTCTCCCCCCCTCCACCTGACATCCCATAACCCCCCTCCTCTTACACCTACGTCCTCTTGTAACATTATAATGAATGACGATGACACGGAATGAGACGCAAAAGAAACGTCCTCCTCTTTCTCCAACCGCCGCCGCCACCGTATTTATCAACGCTGTTTATACAGACTTCTTCAAAATGATATTTATTTGATGCAATAAACTTTCATCTCGAACGTGTTAGCTACTGAACCCAACCGCTGTTCAACATCATATAATATAAAGCGATTGTAGAGAGCGCGACGAGATGAGTAAAAATTTTGTACCTGCCGGCAGCAAATAAAAAATGCATAAGATGGCACAAAAAGAAGAAGAAGAATAAAAAAAAAAAAATTCCGGAGTAAACAATGAATTTATTTATGATCAATAAACATAATAATAGTGTATATACCGGTATATTTTTTTCTTTGACGGAGTTGGATTGAGTAAGAATAGTGGTGTGAACGTAGGCGTTATTTTCAGATGAGAGAGGAAATCTAAGACACTTGTAGCCGTATTTATTAAAGGGTGTAAATTAAAAGCTAATTGAGTGTCACGTGTCTTAATAAATAAAAATGCGAATTACGTCAGTCAAAATCTATTTCGACGTTAATTAAGTTTTCGAGGTTTGTTTAAATAAATAACGATTAAAGTAAATAAAAAAAAGTAATTAAAATTAAATGCGTTTGAAAACCCTTTTAATTTTTATTTTTTTTTAAATTAAAATTTTAAGTGTAAAATAGTGCAAAAAAAAAAAAATTTTTTTCGGTACCAGACAATCGAGTTTCGTTCTTACCGGAAGTTTTGCCTCTAACTTGCAGTATATTAAATGAAAACGTTTTATAAAACGAAAACACTTATTTTGTTTTTAATTGCTCCCAATTTATTTTCTACGGGTGAGTGAATTCGTGATTGACATTTTAGAATTGGTCAACTCAATAATTACAACAATTTTTTTTGCGATTATCTCGGATGAAATTCAACTTTAGATAAAAAAAACTTTTATTTACGCTTTTTAAACTAATGGTGTGGTAAGTCGGAATGATTGAAAATAAAAGCTAGTAATTGAAATGTTTTGCATTTGTTCAATCAATTTATTAATAAAGTTTGACGATTGATTCAACTGTCTGTCAAAACACGAAGAAAACTTGGTTAATATTCATAGATAAACCGGTATTTTTGATGAACCAAGCAATAACTAGTTATGCAAAATTGGTAAAAAAAAAAATATATGTATAAATCAAATTAACGCACATCAGTAATCAAAATAGTTGACAAGATAATGAGTAAAATATCAGAACTGTAGCGCAAACTTTTGAAACATGATCATTTTAATAATAATAATAAAAAGAAAAATAATATTGCTACGGTACGTGTAAAAAATCTTTAGTTTCTACACTTTTTAATCAAGACACTTGACAGAGTAAACGTAATTACTCAAGTGAAACGTCAACGTTATGAAATTTCAGCGAGACGAAATTATTGTTCAACTTTCGACTCTGTAAATACAATCCACAGTAGTTTTCAATCAGTCGAATTAAATTTTATTGCAACCAACAGCAATCTTAACAAAATTGTCAACTGACGCTCGGAATAAAAATTGTATTCCCCCTCCTCTCTGGTAATGATAGATGTAACCCTACTCTTAATAAGAAAACGTCAACGTACTGTAACAGCAGTGAGTAATCCGTCAATTTTTTTAAAGACACTTTCCTCTCCAAATGACGTATGCCATCTCAAACGCATTTTGTCAGTTTGACACGCAAAAGTCTCGTCAAAATATTATTTTTAAAAGCCATCTTGATCTAACTCAGGTTTCTAGAGACAGCCAAAGACCAGAATACCACCTTTTAATAATTGTATTTGATATAACTTACAGTAAAACCGGTTATAGTGCGATTCAAGGGACCGAAGAAAGTTCGCACTATAAGCGGGATCGCACTATATCCGGAAAATGCTAGAAATCATACCCAAAGTGTTTTTTGATTGAAATTAAGCATTTACCGAAATTAAGCAATCCCGTATTTTTGAGGAGCCAAAAAAATTGGAAAAATTTATCCAATTTTCTAAAATAATTGATAGGATTGGGAACAAGCAATTAGCCAACATTTACCAATTTTGCAAAAACGTATTGTAAAGTAGAAGAAAAAAATCTCGTGTTCACAAAATTAATTATTTTTACCAAATTCTCAAAAAATAATAACAGTTTTTGACATAATTTTTTATTTTTTTTACAATAATAGTTCTTGGTTAAAAGAGAAAAGTTGGCGTTTTATCGAAATTTTAACAATTTTCTTATACGATTTTTCTACCAAATCCGCAACTTTTTTGTTTTTAAACCAAATATTTTAATAATAATAAAAAATACCGGTAACCAAAAATTAGTTTTGGTCCATCTTATGAAGATTGGTTATGCTGACATTTCAACTTTGAGTAAAACTATTTCATCAACAACAACGACAAAAAAATCGTTAAACAAGTTTAAACCTACAATAATGATTATAACCTTATTAATTTTTTTTTCAAAAAATACTTATCTTAAAATTCGATAAACTTACAGTTAAAGTACTGTAGCGTATACGAAGGCGTAACCATGGTGAATTGAGTCGGCCGCGCATCGATCACCGTTATTGGTGAAGAACTTAAGTGTGAAGTGGAAACATTGGAGTGCAATTTACTCGCTGGCCGCTCAATCCAATTTTCCCCAACGGCTTCTAATCAACGAAATGAGCCTTTGGCGAAATTAAAAAAAAAAACGTTCAAGGACCATTAGGCTGGGTCCCGTACATCGGATAAAGCATTAGCCTATATAAGACAGGTAATTTCTAGCGACAGAGTGTCATAAGAAATGAACGGCAATGGAATGGGGGAAAATTTAAGTGGATAGCCGTTCATCCGCAATTAAAGCCTCGACTAGCTACAGTATAATATAACCCCTCCCCCCCCCCCCTCTCGTTCATCTGCGGCTAAGCGCCCTAACCCACTAAGACACAATAATTGATACGAGTTGACAAAGTGCACTATCTGTCAGAAACACACGCCAGATTCAATTTTAGCTTTCATTAGCATTGACATCTTATTTATCCATGCGCATCCTGTCGAATAGAATTATGCGAAGAATAATACTACAGTACGGTATATTAAAAAAAAAACCACTCGCTTCCTTTGGAATAAAAAATTAAATTTATTCTACCACTCAAAGGTAGATGACGTATTTATTTAAAATATTCAGATTTTTTTTCATTCTCTATGAAGGAAAAATATTACTGATTAGTTGTTATTTTTAAACTTGGAGAATATTTTATAAAAATCTAAAGCTTATTTTCTCCTAATCTCGTCGTGTTCATTACAATTTTTCATACAATTACTTAAAAAGAATTTTAAGGATTGAAAGGCTCGCAGCCATACCCACGTAAATCCATGTTTCAATTTTTGAGTTAAAAGATTTACTTTATTGATTCAAAAAATAATAATAATAAAAATTTATTGATTGGTGCAAAACTTATGAAACTGTCGGTTTTAGTTTTTATTTTATTCGTCAAATGGTAACACTTTTTTTTAGTAAGTTGAATGGAAGTACAGTGTACAAGGTAGATGGTTAAAATTAAAGATAACAATTTTAGTTTCGGGAATTTCGATTTATTTTGCATCTGAATTTTAAGTATTATTTCAGCCAATAGCTTGATTAGGATAATACTGCAATTACTGTACCGCATTATATGCGCCGCTTTAAAAATCTGCAGCTGTGAATAGTTCTGAAAATATCACATTAAAATTATGAAATTCAGATTCACGTAAATACATGTATTAAAAATAAACATTATAAAACACGATTCGCGCACGGTTCAACTCACTCACGCATATCTCACTTTTTTTTTTTTTTTTTTTAAAAAAAGCGGTCTAACTGCAATAACTATATTTTTCCGCATGATAATTTTTATGCAAATTTTACAGATTAACCTTTAAATGCAAACTTTGTCATAGTAAACAAATTACGACTTTCTTACCAGGAAAACATAATTATTGTAGGCAAAATAAATATTTAAATAAAATGTTTTAAATCATTTTGTTTTAACATTACAGTATTTCCATTTAGTTGTTCTCCATGAACGGTGATGAACCCACATTTTTTTTTCCATTATTAACTTTCATTGAAAAATTTAAAATTAATTTTCAATACTGTTAAAACTTTTCATTGATTATATTTTTTTCAGAAATTAATAGCTCCTAAGACGTCCTTTTTACACAATTTTAAGGTACCTGACTTTAAGGTATCTGAGATTAGAATGCGCCTTAGAATCATTCGACTGTGCCACATTTGCTTTCACGTGAGAAATTTTAATTTGACCACTTTTTTCACATTACATGCTGGGGAACCCAATCAGTGATAAATGTCATCGAAAAGACTGCCCTATGAAGCTGCATTCAAACGAAAAAATATTTTATAATAATTATGCAGATAAACACGGTAATAAAATTGCATGCATAAGAATGGTAAAATTTTATACGTTATACTGCACTGAAAAATAAAAATATTCTTTCAATCCATAGTATACAATCCAGTGAGATCCACTGCAAACAGTTTTTCTTTCATTATATATATTTTTCAACTTTCAAAAGTTAAAAATGTGCGTCTATGAATGACGTCTTAAAATCCAATTAAAATGATACCATAGGACTCGAAATTTTGTTAAAATATTACATTGAAAGCAACCAAAATGACTAATGAGCGAAGTTTGAACTTTTATGGTAAAGAGATATTATTTTAAAAATTAATTAATAATTATAAAATCGATTGATTACGAAAATAATGATCTACTGAAAACTCTTTTAACTTAAAAAAGGAAGCCTTTTATATACCGAGTTATACAAATTAATGATAGTAAAATAAATCAAAACAAACAACAAAAAAATTTTTTTTTTGTCTATTGGAGAAAATGGTAAAATAAATAAAATAAAAAAAGAGTTACTTTTCCACGATGAACACGAAGCAAATAGGTTGACAGCGCTCGCTACAAATGAGCCGCGCGCGTCTATTGAAAAATGAACTGTTAATAGGCGAACACATAAATCAACAGTTTTCCAACGAAATAATGTTTCCCCGCAAATATAAAAGTAAGACACTACACGGTACTAGAAAAACTCCAACGTAACGGAACATAAATCAAAAACAGGTAAAATGTATTATTCTCTTTTCGCTGATGATAACTTTTATTCAATTTCAAACTTCCGAGTTGAATCTAATATGATGACGTCACAAATGTCAAGAATCTTCCATCTCTCTCTCAAGTTACCAGAATGTGCAAATGCGTACTTTAATCTAGTCCTTTTTTTTTTTTTTTAAATAAAAAATAAAATTTTCATCTTATCATTCGTGACGCAAATATTAGATGTTAAAAATGACATTTTGCTGCGTGGGACAATGTTGCTGGCAGGGCTTTTTGTCCGGAGGTAAAAAAAAAAATGATTGAAGGCGAAAAATAAGTTTGTAAATGTCACACTTTCGCTTAACGTCGAAAATAAAAATGTCATCAATTCAATAAGTTTGCGTTCACGGCGTAGGAAGACGTAAAGTTACGCTTGATTAAACCCGATTAAGCCCGAGCTAGACTATATGAAGCGTGCAATTAATTAAACTGAGAGATTATTACTGTGCATGAACGTCAAAAATTCCATTCGCTGAATACTAAATCTCGGGAGAAATTCTTTCAAAGCTCAAAAACTAATTCCGTAATATGTATTAAAAAAAAAATAATATGATTATTGCTTAAAAAATTGTTTTAATAAGCCAGGCGTTAAATTTCTTGAGACACACATCGCACGCCCAAAAAAAATTAATTTGAAAAATCAATAAATTTTTTTTTTTTTTTTTTATAAATTTCAGACAATTTCAAGAAATAATTGCTACGTTCCATAAGCGTTTTTCCTGAAGTTGTACCATTTTTTTCTTAATTTTATCCGCCTCTGTCAATAAAAAGGTGCAAAAAATTTCGCTCTTTCTTGTTATCAAAATGAAATTTAAAGTTAACAATTGAAAAATTCTGTAGTTGCACATTAGATACCCAAATAATCCCTTTTATTTCATCTTCTGCCCAATTTCTCACAGTTTTAAAAGATTTGCTATAAATAACGATGTTTCATTTTGACACACATTTCTAAATCTGTTGCATTTACTTTATCATCTACGTATGATCCAGACAGTTATTAAAGTAAAAACTCGATTAACCGATAACAATTATATTTAAAATATATTTTTTTTTGCTTACTGTATTTTATTTGAAAAATTCGAGCTATAAGAAGAAGAAAATGCCATCCTATTATTATTTTTAGAGCAAATTCGAAGCAGTGCTTTAAATAAAACTGACAGATTTTGTAGGCTTACGTAAGGAAATTGTATCTGCTTTTTTGCTTTTGTAAAAATCATAAACTATAAAAAATTTGTAAACTACGTAGTGAAATTGAGCATTTTTATTTCATTATCTGTCGATCCAACGGTCCCAAACCTGTCGGATAATCCAAGTTCTACTGTTCAATTCGATAAAAAATAAGCCAAGCGCTATTTTACATAATCTCTAATGCTCGATAATTAATCATCATACTAAAATTTTTCTCAATATTTAGGTTAAAGCTGAAAAATCGTTCCGTTCAAATTTATGATAATGTACCGGTATGTTGGAATTATATCGTTGCTTCAATTATCTAAATATCGAACATTTTTTAGCATTATTAATTATCATCAGGCATAATAATAACATAATGTTTGCTTTACTTTTTTATTGAACCGCCGTGTACTTAATAATTTCAACTTTTAAATTTAAAAATTGCTAATAAGAACGTGGAAATTTCTCGCAGTGTTTCCAAGCAAATGACAAGATAAATTACTCAAAAGCAAAGAAAAACACAACATCTGAATGTTGCAATACTCAAAACGTTAAAATACAGTAAATTTATGGTATTGCAGAACGCTCTCACTTTCATCGACATTTGGTATACTGATAAGTTATTATTAATTAAAAAAAAAAAACCGTTTATAAATCAGAGGTTTAAAACTCTGACACACACAAAGAAAAATAATTTAAAGACATTAAAAATTTGAACCTTTGATTGACGTACCTAGTTAAATAAGAAAAAAAAAAATAAAAAAAATCGGGCACGTGTTATCAAAAATCAATTGGCGTAAATAAAACTCTAAAGTAAATGGAGGAGCAACGAGTGAACTACATAACGTATAAGCGACGTCATCACCGAACAATAGAGAGCTATCGAAATAAGGCCCTAAATGGTTGTGCAAATAAATAAATACTGTACGAAGAAGAGAAAGAATTAAATAAAATCAGATTGGCGCCATGTGTGTGAGCACACAGGCCGGACGCAAAAACCTTAATAAACGGGGTGGTGGTAGTGTACGCGCGCGCGTCAGTTCGAGAGAGAGAGAGAGAGAGAGAAAAGAGCGTTTACAAGGTAAACAAAAGCCAATTTGACAAAACAACTTTACGCGCATTCACATTTTCTGCTCAAAGAAAATCTGGGCTAAATAAACAACCGTTTAGTTAACCGAATGACGTCAACGATACTTGAAACACGTGCGAATACAAACTTATCAACCTGTAGCGCGTGCGCACACACACACGACAGACAGCTTTTCGCTTCAATTTATCAAACAAGGTTTCGTTGCATAAATAGCCTAATTCCCAGTCTTTGAAGAAAAAATAATCAAATAGCTACACTGTATTTGCAGCTAAGAAAATTTCCAAATACATGTACCTAGATTTTTTTTTTATTTTTAAAAAAACCTGTGTTTTAAGATAAGATGAAATTAATATGTAAAAAAATGTCCTGCTTTGATAACAGACATACTGTATTATCTCAGTCTCAAATCATTGAGCAAATTTTAATTTTTTGTTCTCTTTAAGATCAGAAAGTTTGTTTACAATTGAGTTTCTTAATATGTACGTGGTAGATGGTGTTCGTTGTAATTTTGGTGAGCTACGTCTGCTAAACGAGTTGTTGACCGATGCTGATTAATAGAAATAAGGTACCTGCTTCTTAGAAGTATTATTGATACAAACAATTCGATATTGGGCTCATCATTTGAAATTACAGTAGTTCGAAATTTTTGTTGAGAGTTTTGTCTCTTGATTTGGTTTCCATAAGCCATGCGGTACCGCTCACCAGCCGCAAGTGCATTCATTTAAAAACATAAAAGATATTGAAACATACAGAATTTTTAAAACATAAATATTTTTGAAACAATTTACTAAAAATTCATATATACCGGTACCGTATATAATATATTTTTTTAAAAGTATTTTTAATATTCCATCAAAAACCATCATAGAAAAAGTTCAGTTCAGAGAAAATGTCATTTTAAAAATCCAAATAATATTTTTACTTTGCTTATCGTAATAAGCTTAATTCTTATCTATACTGTAATGATGCTCGAAATTTTCGAAATAATATTTATGCGTGTGCAAAGATTTTTTTTTTAATGTTAAAAAAAAAAAAAACAAATAAGTAAATAAAAATAAAACTGAATTATGAAAAGTGGCTTATTTTTCTTTTCCCAAAATATTTTATTCAGTTTCTGTAGATTGTAGAATAACTTATCTGCCTTGCAAATACGATATTATCATATGATAAATATAAATGCCTACTATAAAATTACTCTTACGCACAAAATACGGAACAGCGTTTGCGCGGTTTAAATTTTATTTTCCCTTTCTTACGACCTTATCTTAACTGCTCCTCGCACTCTTATTAGTTAACAAAATTGATGAACTGAAAATGGGTTAACCTTTAAAATCTAGTTCTATGTTTTCCTCTTGATTCTTCTCGCCTATTATTCTACTCATCATGTCGCCGTTTTAATCCTAATTAAATCTCGGCCCATTTCAAATAAGATTTGAGCGAAAATAAAACGATTTCCTAACCGCACATAAAATCTAAGATGGACGAGAAAAGTAGGCTTCCGGCTAAGAATTAAGTAAGTCACGTGCGCGCGGTTTAGGAGAGAAAGCGTTCTGATTGCTCCTTAAAACTAAGGCCGATTTTCTTAACTCAACGACGGATAAAAACTCTTATCCTCTCCAAAAGACAACTCACGCATTGTGGCGGAAAGTCGTAAGATAAGCAACAACAAAAAAAAGGAGGAAAACCTTATCCGTCAGCTCTTTTAATATTTACAATTTTTTTTCCCTTACACTTTCCATAAACTTCAAAATAACACGAGCTACAAAGCTTCAATTTCCCAGTTGAGACAGAATGACAATAATCGCGCCTCATTTTACGCCACTGTTTTCGTCATTTTAACAATTCCAGTTCCAAAGTGATATAAATCCATTTCTTCAAAAATGTTTGCGAATTCTTACTCTAGAAACATGTATAACGAAAGGCGTTAGAAGATTAACTACGTTATCTATGTATTTCCATAGAGATAATCACTAATAATACCATAGTTATATCTTTTTAAATATAGTTTTCAAGTTTAAAGTGAAGCACACTTCAAGTTAATGTAAGTGTCCACTTTTTCGGTTTTCAAAAGATGAAGTGCCGCTTTTTCAGCTAAAAAAAAAAACCCACAAAAAGAAAAATAATATTTAACGAAAATCTGTAGTAACGTTTGCTATTAAATTAAAAATGTTAAACAAAATAAAAGTTGAAAATACAGTAATAATTATTAAACTCGCTCATTCACGTCTCGGTATAACAAAAAAAAAAAAAAAATTGTGAAATTAAAATGCTGAAGAGAATTAATTGGAAAATTTTATTGACATATTGGCGAACCTCTCTTTCCCTCTTTATGCATTTTCATGGCATCGCAAAATGTGAAGCATTTTCTCATACAACGACGTCACTCGAATTCCGAGTGAATCCCTCGCCGTAAGCGGTTTTTCCTATACACTTTGGCGTTTACGTTACCGGTATTAAATTTATTCAAGAATTTACGCTAAATAACTAAGGGGAAACACCGAGCAATAAATTTCTATATAAAAATCTCGGTTAATATAATCGATTTCCCTAAAACTAATAATATATAAAAAAAAAATTTTCAAGATGAAAAAAAAAAAAAAATGTGAATTTTAAACACGAAATATCTCAAAAATTTTCCAAACGTCAACAACAAATATCTTGAACGTAAGCAAAAATAAAAACTTAGAATTTTGAAAATTTTGTTATATCAAATTTCATTTTTATTTTGCTCCCTATAAGAAATAAGTTACATTTTTTTCTTTCTCGCTAAACCGAGATACTGCTGACATTTCAAAAACTGCAGGTTAGAAAAAGTAGGTTAGAAGAGTCCCCAAATAGGTTCGGGTAACTAAAGGTGAATTAATTCTAGGACCAACTTATTTTTGCTGGCCAATTACTTCTTACATTTGTGTAAATATTTACGCGTTAAAACTCCATTTGCCGAGTGTTTACTTCCAAAAACGTTAATTGAGCAAGGGTTCACTTCCTAGAACTCCACATAAACGAGTAGTTACTTCCAAAAACTCCATTTCAGCAAGTGATTATTTTCTAAAATTCTATTTGCGCGAGTTTTACGTCTGAAAACGTCAAATATTTACCACTTTTTTGCGCGACATTGTGAATGTGCGAGCCTCAATCTAGATCCGTCAAATCCGACGCCTAAGTCGGCACCGCTCAAACGTTCTGTATTTATAATACAAATCTCAAACATTCGAAGACAAAAAAAAAAAAAAGTGATAAAAAATAGCAATTTAAAGCGAGATTTTCGACCACTTGATATTTTGGCATATAATAATAAATGGCGCTGTCGATTCTAATATGATATTTTTCTGTAGCTGGCATTTAACATTTTTTTCTTCCTTTCTTTAAATAAAAAAAAAAAAGAAAAATTTCAACGTTGATAATAAAACTCCGTTGTGTACTTTTGCTATTTTATTGTATTTTTATGGAAAACGGGAGATAAAAGCGAGCATGCAGGCTACTCGGAGCATAAATTTATGAGCGAACAGAATTTGACGCCTATGAGTTAAGGCGTCAAATGAACGTTAAACAACGAAATAGCTATAAATGTCGCCACCGTCGTTTGCATGGCGTTACGCTGCCCTACTCGACGACGTCCGTACCGTATGTATGCCCTACCAAAATCTCTCTCTCCCCCCCCCCCCCACCCCTCTCCATAAATAGTATTCAAACGAAATGAGGCTATAAAGATGACGCTGGTTGTATAAAATGTGAGTAGAGAGAGAGAGTGAGTGACGGAGAAAGAGAAAACGAGTAGAGAAATAAATTTGCATATGCTAAAAGTCAATTCTCGCCAAAAATGAAAGATCGACACGTCGACGACGATTCTAATTTACTAAGCCTGTCTATAACGCTCGGGCGAATACAAATGACGGCTTCTCGCGTCAAAATGGAGAGATGGCGAGGGAGATATGATTATTAAAAAAAAAAGTCTGGGAATATTCACTTTTTGGTTCTCCGACCATAAAATATTTCCCTCCCTAACAGTTAGGCTACATAAGCAGATACTAGAATGTTGGAATCACATTCAATTTTCTCAATATCGGGGAATTTTTAGTTCGATTAATATAGGGCCTACAGCAATTAATTATCAGACATTGGAGATACCGTAAAATAAAATAAAATTTGGCTTACTTTTTATTGAACTACCGTGTACATGTATTAAGCATTAAACCCAGCTTAACTTTGGAACATGCCAGTTTATGGTCAAATTTAATGCTTGACCCTTGCTTACGGTTTTTACATGAAACATTAAGCGCACCATGTAGGGCGATACGGAAGCAGCGCCCTTTCCATCTCGCGCTACGACTTTTACGTGGTTAAGGTTAGGCGAATATGGGCGATAACACGCGAAATAGCGCTGTTTCCGTACCGGTAAGGAATTGTTGAACAGGAGGCGGTTCTTGCTTAATAGAAGAATCATAAACAAGAGCCGTATGCTTTATGAGTTCTTTAATTCTAAGTTTTAATGTTTTTAAAAGCAATTCTTGGTTCACCCAAAAAAAAAATTATGCATTAAAATAGTTTTTTGCAGTTTTCCCGAACTCATTCTGCATTACGCCTTCTTCTCGAGTCCAGACATAAATCAGGACAGATGGTTGTGCAATCTATCTTGTCCTGATAATAATCACAACTCGTAAAGAGAATCAGGCATTAAAAGTAAGATCCAAGATGTAAACAATCGTGCACCTGCATATTCACGCGCTCATGTTATTTCTCGTGCCTGGAACTGGATACGATAGCTGCTGCGTCACTCATTCCCACGTCATACTCGTAGCTTTGAACTTTGAAAATTCGCTAATAAATAATGGATTGAATAGGTTAAAATGTTGGCTATCGTTCAGAATATCGGCTTGAGCAGTCGATACCATGACTATGAATAGAATTGCTCAGCCTAAATTCACGCAGTATGTTAATGAAAACGAGAGTATAGATATTAATCATCTTCTAGTAAGTGGTTGCGGCTCCCAGCCATATACACATTTTCTTTATAGAAGCGGTACGATTTGACGTAACTAAAAGCGAAAATAACATTTCATAGAAACTTCTATGGTCTAAGTTTTTATCCAGATAGAAGCCCAGCACAATAGAAACCATCGACTGAGTTGAAAAAGCACGTATTGTAAAATACAATGGGTATAAATAATAATAAAAAGGAGAGAAGAAAAAAAAAAAATGAAATAAATTGTTGACTTTTGGCGTGTCAAATATTTCCATTCACAAAGTTTAAAAGGGGAATAAAATAATAATAAAAATCAACCGCAAACTTTTTTTAAAAAAAAATAAATAAATAAGGAATAATAGAAAAGCAAAATTCACTTAAAATTAGAGCAGATAAATTTTAGTACAAACTACATTTCTTACTGAAAACTAATTAGCAATTAACCTAAACAGCAATAATAAGATAACTTCAATTTTTTACGGTTTTAGATTCGCAGACAGCTTCTTCTGGCAAAATTGACCCCAGCTTATAAATTCACATTTCGTACAAAATATAGTGTATGATAATTTACAACTCAAGTTGCGTTTAAAGTTAGTCTAATTTTTGAGTTTGTATGCCTAATATAACTAGCCATTTAAACTTTATTTTTTTGAAAAAAAAAAATGTAAATAAAACTTTATTAGCAGTATAAACATCGTGTTTATACAAACTACCGTACAACCATATACGTACAAAGTACACTAGTTTGATATAAATCCTACTCAAATATGCAGTTCCGCTATCGTTTTGAATTTCAATGTAATAATAAAAACACAGTGCAGCATAAAACTCGGATAATAATTTCTAAATTGCTCTACGGCCAAAAATTTAAACAAACTTCGTTTACTGCATTAACCAGCCTCAATTTTGGAAAGCTACTCGCAGCTTACGTTCTGACTTCAAAGTTTTAGTAAGGCGAGTTTCGGCGTTACGTAATCGTGAAACCGGAGAACGTTTGAGGGAAACTCCAGCCCATTAATGTAAATCATGTTTCATCAGTTAAAAAGAAAAATTATTGTCATAGTTTTTTTTTTAATTTTTTTTTTTGAAGTTAAAATAACTAAAATGTGCACAACAATTCTGGTTTAGCTTCAAGATTTTATCGATTTTTGATAATATTAATTTTTATTTTCTGAATTTCCCATTTTCGTCCAATTTGAAATAAATAAATAAACATTTTAAGGATCGACAATTATTATTGTGATTTCAATGTTTGCTATTTTTTTCTGTTAATTATTATTATAGAAAAAACTAGAGAAAAAAATTGATACTGATAGTTTTATTAAAACATAACAAACATTTTTCAAAAGTTTTTTTTTTAAATAATTTTTTTTTTTGTTTAAAATATATATAATTATACGATATTTTTTACGTTGAGTCTTCTGGGCCACCATAGTAGTGACTTCAAGACATTTTAAAAAAAGGACAATAATTAATTAAAAACTTTTATTTTGATTTCTCACAAATTTCTGTTTTTGGACATAAACTATTACTGTAAAAAGCTATTGAATTATACAGTGCAAAATTTACGTCGCTTGAATTTAAATTATCTGCGCTCTTTTAAGACAATTTTTAATTAAAATAGTTTTGTGCACCTTCGCAAGTTGCAGTTTTTAGCATAGAAAACTTCAAAACTTGCATTTCTTTTCAAAAAATATCTCCAAAAAACAAAACGGCTAGAAACTTCAATTATTTAATTTTAATTTACTGCTATAAACATAAATAGATCAGTTGTAGGTCTAATTTACTCCTTAAATAAATCAGAACTAAATTCCAAGTTATACAGCTTTTATGAACAGCCTGTCACTTCCGTTTACAGCTGAAAATCTCTTAAATGATTACCAAAATTCACCGTGCAAAAAAAAAAAAAATTAAATAATAACAATACAGTAATCAACTATTTTTCCAAAAATTGTCTTCAAAACTGAAAAGTTTAAACAAAAAAAAAGTTGAAGAGTAAATCACAATCGCGCGCTATAAAAATGACATCACCGTCGCTTTCCCGCCATTTTATAGCGTTGTTTGCCTTGAAAATACGAAAGCTCCCAATTCCCCGCCCACATTCTCCGAATTCAACAACTCTTTATTTCGATTTCGTCGGTTTATTTCTTACACAAATAAAAACGCCCAATTCCCTCGGCCTGCTCATAAATAAACTTAGGATAGCAAATGATCAAAAGAAACCGCACTGATGACGTCACCGGGGCATTATTCAACTCTCTCCTTCCCCCTCCCCCCAACCGCGCTTCCGTACGCCAAGGCCCCAAATTCAACCTTTTCCCTTTAATTTATTCGAACAAGAGAGAATTTTCGCTGCTTCTTAAATTTACTCCATCGACGTTTTTACGACGTGCAAACCCCCTCGATAATAGCGCCTGGTCTGCGTGAAAAGAGTGGGAGGAGCCAATTGGCCAACTGGAACTGTAGTTAGATTTAACAATGCATCAGTCTGCCTTTTGGCCTATCGAGAAATATTTTGTCAAACGAAGGGTGTAAAAGCGGGATCGAAATAGATTTTGAAAGAAAATGATGACGAAGAAGACGTTAGCACCTATACGTTTTCAAACTCGCGCAAAATAATTGCACTGAGAATAACAACTTCGTGTCTTGTTTTTTTTAGTCATTCATACTCTTGATTTAACGTTTGAACTAAAAATAATATTCATAAATATTAAATCACCTACCAATTATTATTTTTTTTTCCCTCTTAAAATTCTTTAATGCTTAAAATTCATTTAATCCTCCCAACCCACCCTTCCCCCCAAAAAAATTGTTTTTCATAAAATGTGAAAATTTTATTAAAAAAATGTGAAAATTATATTAAAAAAATGTGAAAACTTTATTAGAAAAATGTGAAAACTTTATTAGAAAAATGTGAAAATTTTATTAAATAAAGTGTTTCAGTTTTAAAGTTTTTAAATAGTTTTACACCTACAAATAATACCGGTAGGCTACCGGTAATAATTATAATTATTGGAAAAACTTAAAAATTATTTTAATAGTTATTAAAAAAATATTTTAAAAGTTATTAAAAAAATATTTTAAAAGTTATTAAAAAAATATTTTAAAAGTTATTAAAAAATATTTTTAAAAAAAATTATTATCGCTTATTCTGCTAAAAAAAAAAAGTGGTTTTAAAAAAGTTACATAAAAAATTCTAAAAATCAAAATTTGAAATGTCTATCAACAAAATTTAAAATTCGACCAACTTACCCGGGTACCCAATACTCGGTGTTGGGAACACTGCCATAAAATAAAATTCCATTTTTTTTTTCCAGCAAATTATTAAAGAAAAATCCTCATAAAATTTTTAAAAATTGCGTATAAAATTATTTACTCAAAATTATGTACAGTAATTCCAAATTAGATTGAAAAGAACTTTTTCCTCATAAAAAAACAGCAGTCGTATAGAAGTAAATAGAGCAGTCTTAAAAAAAATAAATACTATAGAAATATTCTTTAAAAGTTATTTTTTTTTTTGCAGTTTAATACTGAAATGAAAGAATAATCAAAATATTATGCGCGCTTGAACAGTCGTTGTTTTGAAGGGAAGTCGATAAATAGATGTTCGCATGAACAAAATGATAAACAAAAATGCAGTATCGGTACTGTATATTTAAAGATTCGAAAAATAGCGATTAAGACTTGGCATTAAATCAACATTTAATGTTGATATCTCTTCGCAAAAAAAAAAATAATAATCAAATTATAGCGCACATATTCATTTTCTTTCCAAAAAAAATTCATCGTAACAAAACAAAAAAAAGTTAATTCTACTATAATAGTCGCGTTCCGTTTCAATTGCGATGACATTTGACGACGTTATTATTTCGAATAAACAAAAATTCGTATAATTGCATTTAAAGAAACGTACGCAAATGGTTTGTTGGTAAAATGTAAATTTTAATCTATTTTTAAACTTTTGCAGAATTCTATTCTGAATGCGACGTTTGAGTGAATGTTACCAGCCGACAGCAATAACTACCATTTGAAAATACATGTACATTACTGCAGTTGCAATCCATCATTTTGAAAAGGAAATATATCCAACTTCTTTGGAAATTTATTTTTCGATATGAAAAGTAATAATTATCCTAGCGAAGCTACATCATTATTTGACCGAAAAACCTCAATTTTTATTGTTATTTTTCTTTTACATACCTAATCAAAAAATTATTTTTCAACATTCCGCGTAAAGGTGAACATCGCCAAAAAAATTCCTAATTACATTTGCACTAATTGCAATATTTTATCATTATAACCATAAATATACAGTTCTATGATTAAAGATTCA
The DNA here is from genome assembly GCA_034692225.1 of Polydesmus complanatus. NCBI lineage: Eukaryota > Metazoa > Arthropoda > Diplopoda > Polydesmida > Polydesmidae > Polydesmus > Polydesmus complanatus. The sequence continues at coordinate 23,489 of JAQGAZ010000767.1, forward strand.
CATTTTACACTATTTTAACATGAGCTAACAAATTAGTGCCGGTAATTTTATTTTTCAGCAAGTTGCAATTCTTTACTTCACTTTCAAAATATTTGAAAAACTAATAAAAATAATCCTTATTTTATGTTAATTTTAAAAGAAAACAAAAACACATTAAATAAGATAAATTCATGCTACATTTAAGCAGGGAGTAAGTAATAAATAGCGCGTTGTCTTACGAATAAAACTACTGTACTGCATTTCATTAGAAAGTTTACCGTTTTACAATTGTCAAACGCGCGCAACAATTTCATCAAAAATGTGCAATAGTCCATAATGCACTTTTGGCATCATCAAAAACACAAACAAATATTATTGTTCTGTTTTCAATGACGATAATGCAGCAGTTTTACAGTGCCGTGGTTCTCAATCCGTGCTCCGTGAAACAACTTCAAAGCCCTGCCTCCTTCATACCTTCATCTCTATATTTCGTTCTTTTGTCTCAAAAGCATTTTATTGCATCACACCCCCTATTTTGTAGTCTACCTAATTTAAATCTGGCATGCTGAAGTATTGCGTCAACGTTTGCTACAGGGATGGATCGAGCTCGATTAAGCTGTGCAGTATGCAAGGAGCAAACTGAGTGGGTTTTGCTACGTGCATCTTTAAAAATAATTACTACCGGTATCACTATTAAATCTAAAAAAAATCATCTATAACTTTGTACTGCATATATAAAAAAAATTTCCAACAAATACTTCCGGTATTCAGTACAGTAAACATAATACACGTTCAAATTAAATGACAAAAAACGTTTCGCGTTAAATTTTGAATATGACAATTACAGTCAATTGAGTTACAAGAGAAAAATTGAGCACTTGTACTCAAAAAATTTTTTTTGTCGCTTAAGTTCCGAACATTTTCTGTACAAAACTAAGTACATGTACCTACATTTTTCATCTACTTTAAATAAAAATTTAAAATCGGCTTTTCGACTCACATAAAGAAAATCAAAAGTTGGGAGACTCGCATTTCTCGACAATCAAATATTAGTAAAAGTTTCGTTGAATAGTTGATGCACCCGCAGCGAAAGTTGGAAGGAAAAATAAATAAAACAGCTGGAGTACAGATAAACAAATAAATAAATAGTGCTCGCTTTCCAAAAGTAAAGGCTACTAAATGAACAAGTCTTTCGCATCGATGGCGATTGACAAATAAGAGTTTTGTTAGAAGACGAAAAAAAAAAAAAAAACGCATCGACGAAACCTTCCTTATTTTCTACTCGAACAAATAAAATAAATAATCAACCTGTTGTAAAACGCAATTTATATTATAAAATAAAATAAAAACCTCAAAAAATAAAAAAATAAGAGCGAAAAAAAAAGAGAGAAAGGAAGAAAAATAACTTTTCAATTTCCGAAAGTAAATCGATAAATAAAAATTTTTAAATGTACTTACATTGCGCGAAGTCCTGGAGATATTCAAATTCAGCCGGAGACAATTTATCCCACTGTAACGACATCATGATTGCTGGCAGTACTGGGTGAGTACACCAAAAACAATTTGCGAAGATTTTACAGAAATAAAAAATATATAAAAAAAAAAACTTTGATGAGAAATTCTCAGGTTCCAATTATTGCGGGCGTACTCCTGACGTATGCCATTTCTGAAACAAGAAAAAAAAACCAAACAATTACGATTAAAACTCGGAATACTCGTAGGAGAAAAAAGATAGAAGAAAAAAAGTACGGTATACAGTAATTGAAAGTTGAAATGGGCCCCATTTAATCGCTTCCCCGTGCAGCGCGACTGATGTGAGTGATTGCTGGTAAAAAGGAGGCAGCTATAGTGTATAATACACACAGCAGCGTACGGTAATTAAAAGGTTAAAAGCAGCGCAATTTTTGATTACGTAGAAAAAGAAAGAAAAAGATGAAATGGGAAGGAAAAAAAAACAACTTTGATTAAGTTTCCAGAATCGTTTTCGCGCTGAGTCATCAATCTTCGAAGTATTTTTTAATTACGAGACATTCGATTAAATGATTAAAGTTTTGTCTCTTATTTACATGCCCTCAATTTTATGGAAAAAACCAACTTTAAGTTAACCAGCTCAAAAAAAGTATATACCGGTACATGTACATTATGTTTTAATGTAGATATTACAATGACTATCAATTTTAATAAATTTATACCGATTCAAAACGTCATGAGTGGAAGTTTGTAAATAAGAACCAAAGTTTTTTTTTTATGTACCGGTAAATAAAAAAAAAAATTCGAAAAATAAAATTAAAACCAAAACAAAAAAATTATAAACCGTACAATGTAATAATGAAAATTCAACAAAAACTGCGTTTACGCCCAGCGTCCGGTTTTATAAATATAACAATTGGCGTTTTTTCCGTAAATTGTTTCAAAAGCAACCGAAATAATAACAATATAAAAATGCATTGTTTCACCACTGATTGGATAACCAACTCAACCATTAACATCTCTGGGGTACGCGTCCTGTAAAGAGTTAAGGCATCATCCATCGCCAGTTAGAGCGTAGCCCTCTCTGGTAAAGGGGGTAAGATCCAAGATCGGGAGGTCCCAGGTTCAAAACACGGGTGGGTCACCTCTTCCTCTTTTGTTTTTTTTATTTTTTTTAATTTTATTTTCGAAATTAAAATAACTTAAAATGTATAAAACAATTTTGTTTTAAATTTTGATTAAGTTTTAAAAATATTTTCAAAAATATTTTTAATAATAAAAATGTAAAGTTGTTGCTAACATCGGTAATTTAAAATTAACTAAATAATATCCCGGGTGGTAGCAGCATAAGATCGCGGACCAGAATACCGCCGATAGTTTACCACAGGTTTAAACCAAATTAAATCTTAAATCGTTGCATATAAAAATGTAATCAAAAGATTATTTTTTCTTAATTTCAAATCTTTGTTTCAAACACTTTACCTGCAAAATATTATTCTTGCCCCTCTAATAATTCATTTTTTTGTCGGTTTCTCCAATGTTGATTGAAATTTTCGAGAAAATAATTATCGCGTACAAGACAAAATATTTTGAAAGTCAAAAAATAAATAAAATAAATAAAATAAAAATTTAAGAGCTATTTTTCTTTTATCGAATAAAAATACAAAGAGTAATTTGCAACGTGTAACTCAATCAACGTTGAAGTACCTCTTTCCTCCTCACCATTTGATTAAAATTAATTAGTTTCCGATATTCAATTCTCTCCTCTCTTATTTTTTTTATTTATTTTTTTATTTTTTGTTATATTTCTCTCGTTGAAACTTCGCTTTCTTTTCGAGTGGCGCGCAACGACGACCATGCTAATCGCTTCAAATTAATCGCAACTCCACTTAGCTAAGTAAATGCATCGCCCAGAGAATAAAAACCCCCGATATATAATTTCGCTCATTACGTAGCCACGCCTACCACTCTTAATCAATGTAATTGGAATTCATCTTCCTTCCTCCTCCAAATCCACACTCGCCCAACCGAAAGGGGTTGGTCTTTTAACCTTATCTTCTCATTCCTCTACTGCTCCATCCCCTCCACTCCAACCCTTTCTTTTCCCTTCCCTCACATCTCTATTTGCTTATTTCTCACCTCAACTTCAAAGAAAAGTACTCGTTTTTGAAGATGATGGAAGAAATAAGTTCCTCCAGGGATGCGAAGGAAAATCGGCGTGCGACGGAGATAAAAACTCCTCCCCATCAAAAATAAATGACTAGGTTTGCAAATAAAAATTTGAAATTGTGATTTCAGTTCCTAAAAAAAATTTAGCGAACGAGTGGGGATTTAATTTACTGCTAAATACTTGAAAATCCGTATCGTAATCGTCTAAAAAATTTATTATTATTTTTTTAATGCGGTCTTAGAAATTAAAATGCGCCTCTTCTTTGCACTTTATGATTTTGAATTACGAGTAAATAAAATCTTGGTTAATGCATTTCTTTCTTCTTCTTTTTTTTTAAGAGTAAAAAATAAAAATAACTGAAAAGGTAAAAGCAATAGGCCACACTTTTTATTATTATGGTAACCATGATAACCACATTTAAAAAAAAAAAAATACATACTGTATTTGTTTTCAAAAATTAGGATGGCTTAAAATGTATAAAACAATTTTGTTAATTAAACCATAAAAAGTTTGGTTACAAAACAATATGCCGACACATAAAAAAGATGGTTTTAAAATAATATACATGTACGTGTTATATGCCGCTTAAAATCAAAATTAAAAAAAAAATCCTCTATAAAAGTATCTAAATATTTTAATAAATTAATATAATTATGCAATAACCGTTATTTCTACATTAGGTTTTTTTTTTTTTAGAAATAGGCCTATATTTCTATGATTTTTTTTCACACACAGATTTTAACAAAAAAAAAATTTTTTTTTTTCGCTATTTAAAAAAAAAATTTTAAAATAGCTATGCTGACGCTATAAATTACATTTTATCAAGTTCACTGTAATTCACGAAATTTCAAAATTCGCTGTCAATTTTGCAAAATTGAATTTGGTTCAATATTGCAAAAATCTTGTACTGTATTAAAAAAAAAAGAATAGAGCTCACACATTGTTTTGGACGCAATAACCGATATTAACATTTCTTGAGGCTAAATAGAATTTTTCGCAATGATTGACTAACGAAGAATGACGTTTCATTCGAAGTACAGTACGTTACATCCAAGTTCAAATGTACTGTATTTTGAAATCTGATAATACGTTTATTGCTGTTACTCAAACTTTTAACGTTGTTGTCGTAATATGAAATTATCAATTACCGTCCCAGTAAACAGAAAAGACTTGGTTAAAAACGCGAAAACGAAAATAATATTATTACCAGTACTAGGTACAATATTATAATTATAAATTAAAAATATTAAAATTAGAGAGAAGAAAGAAATGAACCAATGTTTCCTGAAAAAGTGAATCATTTAAATTTTGTTTTTTTATAAAAAAAAAAAACAACAAAAAAACATCAACAACCTAATTATCTTTTTTAAGATTGGCCTCATTACAGTATTGCTATTTGCCTAAATAATGACTACGATTCCTTTCTTAACAAATAATATAAAATTTTAACAAGACATTTGAATATTCTTTACATTAAAAAAAAAAAATGCATATAATGAGTTTTATAGTTGTTGTTTAGCATCTTTTTAACTCGAAATAAAAAATACCGCTGTAAGAAAAAAGAAAAATTGAAGAAACTCAACGACTTCCGAAATTTAATTATTTCCTTCTTTTTCTTCACCGCTCAAATCTCCAAAAAAAAAAAAAAAAGCAATTTTCCTGCTCCTATTGTTGTTTTAGCCGCCATATTGTTTGGCGTATTTTTCAAATTGTTGCCGCTGATGATTCGCGACGTAAATAAATCTTGTACACGTGTTAACTACTTGAGAAAGAATGAACACGGTCGTTGTGTGTGTGAATTGACCCGTTCGTTAACGAAGGTCAGCGCATGCGTGAAGAAGAGAGCGCATCGTGTTAGTAGTTGCAAATGAGTTTCATCCTCCAATTGGCAATTGAATAGTAAATTGAAGAGCTTAATTTTTTACGAGTTGTCTCGCGAGAGAGAGAGAGAGAGAGAAGATGTAGGCAAAGACATAAATAATGCATAAATGACGTGCATTGCATTGCTAAGACACTGGATGTGATATGCACCACCAACTTCGTAATGACGAACGAGATTGAAATGGAGATAGATGTGGTTATTATTTCTCTTCCCATCCTCCTCCCCCTTTTTCTTATAAGACGAAATAATTTTGCACCAAGAAACAACAGTTGCTGTCTCTTAACACAAGCTTTTCAACTACAATCGCTCAATCGGTTTCTCAGCAAATTCGGAAATAAAAAGCGAAATTAATAGTACCGGTTGTCCGAAATTTTATTATTCAACTTCCGCCGGTAATTAAAAAATAAACAACTACTGTATCAACAAAACTAAAAACTTTTTTCAGTAAAAAAATATACAAAATAATTTGGTACTGTACTGTTTGGTAGCAGCCACGCGTAAAATCTAAATTACTCGATATTATCGCCATTCGATAATCACATTTGATAATCGATTACCATCTAAATTTCATTATAAATTTATATTTGTATATGTAAATCGATGTTTCGATACTATCGTTAGTTTAAAATTTTACGCGTGGCTGCCACCAAAAAGAACAGTACCAATTTTTTTCTTAATAATTAAAAAAAAATCAAATTCAAAAAATTACATTTCCCATAAATAAAATTTTCCATGATAAAATTTTTGATGAAGAATTAATATTTTCTTTAAAAAAAAATATGAATTTTTAGAAAATTTATCCAGAAATTTATTGTTTTAAAATGCGGGCGTTATGACTGGCTATTAAAAAAGAGTTTCTTAGTAAGACAATTTTAATGCATTATTATACATCAAAATATTTAGATTTCGGTTCCGAATGTAAAAGTTAAAGAAACTACGAGTAATAAAAACCCAAATTTCATACAAATAAAACATGTAATCCCACAAACTTTTTTTATGGTTACATTAATAGCTGGCTTCTAGAAATTCCAGAATTTATTATCAGAATTTTAAATTTTAGTACATTACTGTAATGTTATGTTTATTCCAGGATTTCAATCCCTAAATCTCTTTCCGTGACATTATTATTAGGTAGAATTATTATGCCGTCCATATTTTCTTAATAAATATTTTAATTCTGTTATTTATTTCTTTTTTAAAAAAAATACATTTTTTCCCCAAAATCTGTGCACTATTAGACCAAATTTAAAGAGTTTATTTTTTTCTGTATCTAAAAAATCAAATGTAATGTAATGTACAGTATAAATAATAGTTAGTGCCTACGAAGGTTTACAAATTAATCAATCGCTCTCAAATGTTGCACGGATTTTACATTACTCGGATATAACGATATCAAATTGTTTGTCCCTGCGATATCGTTGTAACGGAATTGTATTGTACAATAATGCACTATGCCGATCGTTAAATATTTATCTTTTTATAAAATGTAGTACCAAAGCTCCAGATTTAGAAATTCTAGCAACGAAATATTAATACGGGCACTTGGTCAATGCAGTACCAATATTTTATTGCCAACGCATTTCTAAATCTAGATTTAACGACTAAAACCAGATTTATGGTTATGCCCGGATTACATTTCTCCAAATAAAATTAAGATGAAAAGGCTTTTTTAAACCAAGCTTAAATGAAAACGGGTTAAAAGCCGCTTTTAAACCTCAACATAAATTGAGTCACGTGGCGTTATCAAACTGATATCAGTGTAAAACCAAGCTTGAATAAAACTAGATCGCAGATTGGGAAGGGGGAAAAAAATCACGTTGCTTCAGTCGCCTTATGATAACGAGCCCTAGTGAGGGAGTAAAGCGATTGATTAATGAGCTACTTACTATTCGATCGGGCTGCGTATGTTAACCTTTCGAACAGAAAAATAATAAATTCTTCCCAGCTTCAACACTTCCGGCGACACAGACTTTTATAACGATGGGGAGAAAAACAACAAGCGATCACAATTAGTAAACGCATTTCCATATTTAATCATTGTATTTTATCTCGAGGCGAGAAAAAAAAATCCTAGGTCTTCCGCATTGCGAGTCAATCAATTCGAATTACACGTAATAAAAAAAAAGAAGAGAGAGAGGGGGAAAAAACGTATATCATTTATTGGAAAACGCAGTAACTTAATTTAACGTGGCGAATGGGGAGGGGGAAAAAAATATAAAGATTGGCGTTCCACGTGTAAAAAAAAAAAAAAAAATAGATCTCGGGTCTATCGATAATCACTTTTCTAATCCGGTTCAATCTTCACTTTCTAACGCAATTTAAGTTGTCAACGCATACGACATGGAAAACGACGAAATCGAGGTGTTAATTTAAAAAAAAAAATTACCTCGTTTTCACGTCCTTCGATTACGCCTTAGCAAATCAGCTGATGCGCATCCACATCTAATTGTGAACAATGTCAAAATCTTACTTAAAGAGCGATAATACACCGTCGAAAACCGGGTTTTATAAGAACTAGATCAGTTCTATAGACTTAATTTACGTTTCTATGAATTTATAACTCACATTTTCATATTTTAAAAATATTTATTTCTCTCATTTTTTCCTTAGACTTTGTTTACATAAATATCGGATTAAGAGATTTTAGAACTTAATCCGAGCTTTTTTAGGTGAAATACGCTTCATTAAAAACTAGACACATTTATTCATTTCTATTTTTTTTATTTTACATAAACTTTGGGCTTTAAATTTAAGCTTTTGGGTTTAAATAGGCATTAGGTTTCACAATAATTTAGTAGGCTAATGCAGGCTGTAATATGTAAACGTGTTAAGGCTTTTTACCCTCCCTCTATAATAATTATGCTAGAGTAGAAATAAATTACTCTACTTATTCTCCACATTTCCAAACTTATTTTAAATTTTGGTTGCCATTTTATTTTTAAAAAATCGCAAAAAAAAAAACAAAAATAAAATAAAATATTGATTGCAAATTCCTTTGAATCTTGTAAACCAAAATAATACAATGTAAAAAAAATAAATAAAAATACAGGTAGTAAAAACTCGGTAGATAAATTCTAAGAAAAAGTGTTTAAAGCAAAACCGTGTTATATGAAACCCGTGCTAAAAGAGGACGGTCTTTTTTTTTTTTTTTTTTTTTGTATGTTATTAACCAAATTTTAATACAGTATTCCTTTCATTAGTCGTTTTATTGATTTAAAATTCAAACTTTCTACAAAAAAAAAAATATCGTTAAATTTTGAAAAATAAAGGTTCCCGCAGCCAATTTACTTAATTGAACTTAAACTAAATAAAAAATAAAAAAATATTCTTAAAAGGTCAGAATACAAGTAATTAAATTCGGTATTATAACCGTTTTTTCCCCTTATTTTTCTCTAAATAAAATTTCATTCTAATTTTAGATCGACATTTGATACGGAAATATATACACAGTATAATTATATATTTTTTTGTGAAAATATAACTCGTACAATGCAATATTTTCCTCTTTCTCTCTCCCTCGTTTTAATGCTTGATGACGTAAGTTTTTTTTTTTTTTTTTGCAAAGTGACTGGTTGAGTGAGCCAACGATCGGTGGTGCATTGTTGAGAGAGAATTGTTCGCCAATTACTAAATTCGAACAAGAGACATTAATTATTTACGACGACTGAAACGGAAAAACGCAGCAACTTTACAATCACAAAAACATCTGAAAAACCAATAAGACGTAATAGTTTTCTTCTTCCCCACTCCACCCCACCCCTACTCCTCGACCAATCCGAGAACCAAAATCTTTCTCCACTACAACTTCATCTAATTGCCAACTCAATTTGTTTATGTTCAGCCTACTCTTAATGCAATCACAAAACGATACTGTGACCGAAACACGCGAAAGACAAATGCAAACTAGTATTTACTGCCAAATAAAAGCCTTGTAGTTCATGGCTGCTGCGTAGTGCGCGCGGCAGCTTCTTTCTTATTTCGGCACTAATTTCATAAAACAGTAAAAAGGTTGTAGAATTTGCGCAAAAGGGACGGCAAATAAAAGTTACGATTACAGCAAAACTTTGATTATCCGAGTTGGTAAACCTCTAAGCAATAGACCTACCCATTAGTGCATTTGTTTAAAAAATAAACAGAAAAAACTAAAGCACACTGTATAAATATGTGAAAATACTGTTACGTTTTTTTTCGTTACCCAATAGTTTTTTCATTCGTATTAACGTATTTAATTAGTTAGTCAAACACCCAGTGGCTCTCTGAACGGCTTTTCAGCTCAAACAGAAAGCTGTGTTAAATGGCAACACTCGCTGAAGCTTACAAATTCAGCAAAGTCTTCAGCTAGGCATTACTCAGGACAAAATGATTGCGTTCAAATGTAGCTGAATGTCAGCTCAGCAAGGTTTTCACGCTAAACACTCGCCCAGGGTGTCAGGCTTGATGGCATCATGAGTTTTAAGCTGAATTTTACTGTATTTCATAAAACTAAATTGCTCAATAGAGAGTTTGCGGTTAAGCGTTTTTGCTCGGTTTTCTTATGCTTAAGACGTCGTTAAAATAATTATAAATAAGATTTTCCGTGTTTTTTTTTTTTTTTTAAATAAAAATTCTTACTTACGACGACATAACAGCTTCAAGAATAATTTAGTATAAACGAGTTTGCATAAATTAATTAACATAAATTAACATAAAAAAATTTTAATTTTACGTCATACGAAGTGGAGTTAAGCATATAAATGAGCAAAAAAAAAAAACTATAAAACTAATTTTCGAATTAAAAATACTATTTGATTAAAAATAGAAAAAAAGCTGCGACGGCCGGGAATCGAACCCGGATCAACTGCTTGGAAGGCAGCTATGCTCACCATTATACCACCGTCGCTGTACTGTAACAACACCCACCCCGCTTTCAATTTTGTTTTTCATAAAAGCAGCTCGAACATTAGTTTATCCCACAAAAAAGGTGAATAAAATAAAAGATGTTTACTGAGCAGTGAACGAGTTTTCCGGAAAATTATCGAACCAGAAAAGATAGATTTGTTTGAGAACACATGAGCGACGGTGGTATAATGGTGAGCATAGCTGCCTTCCAAGCAGTTGATCCGGGTTCGATTCCCGGCCGTCGCAATCTTTTTTTTAACAAAAAAAAAAAAATAATAAGAAATACAGTACATGTACTGTACAAGAGTTTTGCTTTAGGTGAACGTATCTACCACCTTGGTGGGCGTATTTCAAAAAATAAAGAAAAATATATGTATTTATGCGTTCTTAAATCCGGGTTGATTTTACATGCACGTACGTATCCTGCTCACACATTTTTGTCAGCTCTTTAATAAGTTAATACTATCAATAGAATGTTAATTAGAATTAGCAAATTATTGTTAATGAAAAGGCAAGGAAATGTTAATTCTCATATTGCAATTTTAAGATAACCCGGTGAAATCCGGAAATCGTACCCGGATTCATATTTATCATACCTGAGTTTTAAAAGATCTTGTTAATGGATTAATAATTTTTTTTATTTAAAAAAAAAAAGCTACCATATTAGGTTAAACTAGGAAATTAAATACTATATAACTCGGTTATAACGTCATCGAAAAAATTTGTAAAAAAAGATAGTATCCCAACTTCATTGACGCTATAGCCTTAATTATTATCGTCGATTTTTGACACCAAAACAAATACCTTTTCTAAGGCATCATTGCAATAAGACTGAAGTAGCGTTATAACCAAGTTTAACTGTAACATTAAACCATAAAGTATATATTTTTACTTATTAAATAATTAAAAATCATAATATGGTAGCCTATCGGTATTTATTTCATTATTTTTTACATTTTGCAAATCCGTTTCTCACGAATGTGTCAAGTGCAATCAAATAATAATTGTAATAAATAAATAAATAAAAAAAAAAACCCCCCTCTCAAACAATAAACTTACACATGTACAATATCAAGTATTTAATTAGAATTGATAAACACGTGCGAAAAAAAAACACACTGACAAATTATGTCAATATTTTTAGATCAACCTTGGGACATGCTATTTCATACATCATTTTCACTTCTAAATATAGAAACCGCTTCACACGCTACAAATACAGTACATCTATCTATCTCGCCCGCCTTCTTCTATCATATCTTTTTTCGCTTTCTCGCCTGTCTATTTTCACCAAAATACGAGTGACGTCATAAAATAAACATCATTTAGAAAAATAAGAAGAGGGGGAAAAAAAAAAATAATAAATAAAATAATCAAATAAAAAAAAAACAACCTCTTTGGATATGTACATGTATAGTATGTGTATAGATTTATCATCGTTCAAAAACTCTTTCCATCTTATTTTTCCTTACCAAAAAAAAAAAAAAAAACGTATATTCTTTTTATTTAAAGGTTAAATAAAAAAGAGATTGATGTTCTCTTCACTACCAGCTTCCAAGTACATATACTCGGGTCTTCTCCGCAGAAACAAAAACAGAAAAAAAAATACTACCAAGGTCCCCTCCCTTCTTATCCATCCCTTACATTCAGACTTAGGAAAATGTGTGGGTGTTAAGAGAGATTAGCCTAAAAAAAAAAAGAAGAAAAAGAGATAAGTAGAAAAAAGAAAAGATAACGGAAGTTGAGATAGTCAATCGATTTCAACAGTAATCAATCTGTCACAAAACAGAATCCGAAATTCACCTTCCTTTCTCTGTCTCTCTATCACTCTCTCTCTCTCTTTACCAATCAGCAGTTGAGATATACCTTTTATCTTGTCTACGCTTCGATGTTTCGTGGGTGCCCTTCAAGTGCACCATTTTCTTTATCGTTCCGGTTTTTCTTTCATTCTATTATATTTGACTACGGTGAAGAGCAAATAAACGTTGTCAATCTGATCAAAAAATATTTTTTTTTTCTTTTATTTTTTATTCTTTCCTCGACATCTCAAAACCTTTACGCTTCATTCTTATTCATTACATTCTCACAGATTTTTTCCTAAGATAAAAATGGTGGTGGTGATGGTGGAAGAAGCAATTCTACTGATACATTATAATGAAATGTCAGAATAACGAATCTGAAGAAGATGAGACATTTACGTTATACAGGCGGATACTCAACTTTCGAACATTATTAAAAAAAAATATATTATTATCGGTTCAAATACTAGTTTCGATAAAAATTCTAGATCCCCCCCCCCCTCCCTCTTTTGCGTTAATGAGAAAAAATATAAAACGTTACGTCATTTCAAATAAAAATAAAAATTAAGTTGTTTTTGAAATTTTATTTTAACATATTGAATCAAAAAAAAATTGAACGCAATTTGTAATGGAATCCTTATTTTTAGATTAGCATTTTAATAGATGTAATTTTAACATGCGAACTAATTAATATACGACTTCCGACAGAAATGCCGAAAGGAAAATTGATCGTAATTAAGGTACTAAAATCCAATATCAAATACCCTCAAACTACTGTATATACTGTACGAGATGTAAACAAATTCGTTAAACAAAGTTTTTTGTAATTATTGTGCTGACATTAATTTTTTAAATCTAGATTTAGCGACTTACTGTACCTTATTCCCAGAGTTTAAAAAAAAAAAAAATCTCAAAATTATTTCGTTCGTGTTAAAGCCATTTTCACGGTGTCGATTTAATTTGAAATAAGAAAAACAAAAAAATAATCGCTAAAACAAAACAGAATACTGCATTGTAATTTGAAACCCTAATTAGATATACTGTAGATGCGCGGTACATTCTATCGTTGGTTAAACTAGAAAAGCTCCTATCTCCACTTTTTGGCCCGAAATTAAGTTGTACGGTGTACTGAATCGTACGAGGAAAAACCACCAATAAAAACTTGTAATTTAATAACAAAAAAGCTGCGTTTAACAATTAAAATTTAAGGCATACGAGTACACATTTCTATTAACTTCCAAAGTGATTTCCATAAATTTAATTTGAAAAACAATTAATTTCATATTATAAGGCGCCTAATAATAAAAACAAAATGTTTAATTCAAACAGACAGACAGCTGAAAAAACCAACTAAGCACACACAAAAATATTGTTGGTTAAGAAAATAGCCAGTTTTTTTTAGTTTGTGTAAAATTTGATTTTTGTGAGTTGAGAGGTTTTCTAGCTTAGCCAGCGATATAAGGAATACAATGTAGTCGGTGATTTTATCGGGAATCAAAATAATCAAAACCATAATAAATTGGATGCTGTATCGTCGGCAAAGATCTGCAAATTTAAAGCATGCTCGTAATTAGAGTTGTATTCGTCGCAGCGTGTTCCATTTACAAAGAAAGAAAGAAAAAAAAAAAAAACTTTTTGTTGACTGCTGATCGTTGATCTTCAATCGGAAGTAGCGTTCTATTTATTTATTTTTTATTATTATTATTATTTATCCGATACGTTAAAATAATATCAAGTTGAGTGCTCTTAATGAATAACAGCAAATTGTAAACAAACGTATTCGAGCGAATAACGTTGAAAAGCGTTCAACGCTATTGGCACAGATAAAGCATTTTTCTGTTTTCTTATAATATATATTTTCTTCTTCGTGTTTTTTTTTTTTTATTAAATAAAGTCAGTGTATTTAGCTCGATACTGTTCCGACTTTATTCATTTCCTCCAAAATCATGTATGGCTTCACTCAATTTATAATTTATTTTAAAAAAAATCAACTTTTGAGTTGAATAAACACACAGTGTGTTTTAATTTTTTTTTTTTCTCGAATATTTTCGCAAATATGACAATTTACCGTTGAAAAGAACACGGTTTTACACGTACATGTTACGGTAAAAGCAATAAGAGTGTATTTTTTAATGTAAGCCTTCAACTATCAACTAGTAAAAATAACTCCTTAAAAAATCATAATAATTATCACATACGAAACCTCCCATTCATTATTTTATCTTTATTTCTATAACCGAATTTACCAACTTTAAAATTTTAACAACCAATTTTTTCGTTTTCTGATGACTAGGGCTGCACTCATTTTCTCCTTGTTACTGCCCTTAAATTTTGCTTTAGAAAAATGTGTTGTAATTTTCGTGTTAAGCAGTGTTTATACTGTAATTGCTATAGTACTCAAAAATGCTTTCCTATTCCGCGTTAAAGTTATTCTAAAATTGCGATCCCAACTTTGTCGTCCGGTCATTTTACTGTATACGAAGTCCTCCTTAAACAGGGTTTCACTCTGCTGTTAAAAGAATAAATTTGTTTTTGTTAGCGCCCTAATTTTACTGAGACAGATGTATCTGCTTTAAATTACTCGTCAAACGTTTGCATTTCACTTCACCGCTCGTGAATACCGTGAGTATTATATTTTCTTATCAGATTTGCTGACTCAAGACTTTTATACTCAATATCACGGTAACGAAATAAAATTGGTATTATTATAACGGAACATAATAAGAGCTAAAAATATGCCATGTTAAAATGTATCACGTAATTTTTGTCGTGCTACGGCGCAAATTAATAAATGAAATATTGCTCGTTCAAATAAAATGTGAGCAAACAAATAACAACGTTACCGTATCTAGTAAAAGATTGTATGTTAAATAATCATGATCATGTTATAATATGAGTACAGGTCCTATTTGTATAGAAGTTATTTAAATGTATGAAGGAATATTTTAGAGGTGCTGTATAATTAAATGAACTTTCCACATGTTCTCCTGATACTACGAGTATTTTCAATGACTTTTTTTTTTTTACATAAAAACTTGTTTTTGAATAATATAAGCTAAAAAAAAGCAGTAAAAAGCATTTTCCTTTTCAACAACAACAACAACAAAAAATGCAGTTAGCATATTCTATTATTGTGGTAAACGTACAGTAACCCTATCTTTTGATGCTCGTTATACTCGAAAATGTGGATAACGGTTTTTAATCTTTGTAAACACAAAAATTCTTTCATCCACTTCTTATTACGGGCTAACAAAATCGTAAAAGTTGAAATCGCCTAGTTAACGCGCAACTAACTCTGTCTATTAAAAGGTATTAAATGTCTCACATCATAAAATACTCGTGCAGTCAATTTATTATAGCAGTCTGGATGAGCAAAAATCGATGTAAAAACTAAATCGTAGGCTATATCAAAACGTCTAAACGCTAAATAAAATCGAAATAATAACGTAAAATCAAAAAAAAAAGTTCGATTGACAAGAAAAAATTCATCCAATAAATAAATGTTTAACTTTAGAATAAATAAGCACACTGTACCCTACATGTACTACAATAATCCATCGATTAGTGTCTTTATTAATTATGTTCCTAGAAAATAACGCACTAATGGAATTCAGCAAAGGTTGCTATTTATTTAAAAAAAAATAAATGCAAATTCACATAGAAAATGCCAATACAGCAAAAAACAGTCAAAAAAAAAAAAAAAAAAAAACAACAAATAACTAAATCAAGTCGCAATTAAAAAGGAACATTTCCAATTTTTTTTTAGAAATTTACTCCCTGAGAAAGTATTTTACTAGTCTAAAGTAGTTTACTAGTCTAAAAAAAATCTAATTTTAGTATGAAAATATTAAATTTTAGTATGAAAATACATTTTTGCTTGAAAAACTGCATTTTTGTGCCTTTTATATTCCTTTAATGAAGAAACTAGACCATATACGAGAGTAATTATTTATCGCTGAAATAATTTAATACAAACTTTATTTGACACCTCTAGTCGCTATTTATAAACTTTGAAAAATTGTATTTATTTATAAACAGCTCCAAAAAAAAAAAAAAAAATTGCTAATGATTTTAATTACTGTATCCTTATTTAATTTATTTCTGAGAAATCAATCCAGAAATAAAACCCAAAAATTTTTACTAAAGATGCTTCCATTTCAAAATCACCCAATCAATTATTTGCAGCACATGACATTGTTCTGTATTAATATTGTTTTTATCCCGTTTATATAGAACACCTTTATAAAACATCGAAATAACGACTTAAACCTTTCTTTTTTTTTTTCCTGTTTATTAAAATTTAATGTTCTTTTTTTTGAAAAAAAAATTTTTCTGTTTAATATACTGTAAACAGACATTTGTACATTCGTTCGACTTTTCTTTTTCATATTATAGCATTTAATTCTAAAAATAAATAAATAAAAACTAGAATAACTACAACTTTTTTTATACTCATATATAATATACAAGTCCGTACTTTACATAAAATACTACGGATTATTGACGATAAAATTCCCTAACCGATTCGAATACCACCTGATTTTGAATAAGCCGCATTAGATTGAAAGCACTCGGCGGAAACGCGGAGTGAGCGAAAAGGGAAGAAGAAAAAAAAAAGATTGGCGAAATTTTACATTTTCACAACGTTTTATTTGAATTCGAAAGAAGAAAAAAAAAAAACTCACCAACAAAAAAAAAAATAGAAAATAACAAGCTCATCATACGCTCTATTTCGAGCTTTCGTGCACTTTTACGCAGACGAGAGAAGGAAAAAAAAAAAAAGAATTAAAACTCACGCATAAAAAAAAAAAAGAAGAAAAAAAGTGAAATATTTCCATAAAACCACGTCGAATAAATTTCATTAGCGTCGCGGTGGGAATCGCGTTATACTCTCTCCCGAAACAATCTATCGAGCAAAACAGAGGAAATGACGTGCTATAGTCTACCAGCCTTAAATGTCAAACGTTGTTTCGCCGTTCTTCTAAGCACCAAAAAATATATAAAATCTCTTTTATTTAAAAAAAAAAAAAAAAAAAAGACCCATCTTCCTCTTTCGCCACGCAACATCTTTATCCTCTCATAAATTCGCATTTCGTACATAAATACAAGACTGTATTTAAAAGAAAGAAAGCGAGAGGGGGATGTCGTTACAACGAAATTTAGGAAAAAGTGTCATTTCTATAAATAATTTTTAATTTTCAGCCTATCTTTCCATAACGTTAAAAAAAAAATGTCCTCACCTCTATTTTTCTTCCGAAATAAAATTCTTAGAAAAATATTAAAAAGGAAACCAATTACTGGTACATGTTCTCTTAATTAATTTAAAAAAATTATTTTTGCAAATTTTCCTAGACGTAAAAATTTATCGTTTAAATCCAAAAAAATATATATTTAACCTTAAAAGTAATTTTAAATTTTCCATTTGTCTTTCTATTTCAAGTTTGGTACATTTAGGTCTGATTGATTTTCTCTCATTTCCTAAATTGAGTGAATTTTTCTGGCAAGACTAATTTTTTTCGATGTGTTCATCACCATTAGCAAAATGATTTTGTCAAAAATAAAAATCAATAACACCGAAATGTCCCAATCTTGAAACCAAAAAGTCTAAAATGAGTTAAATTGCTTAAACTGTTTTTGACTTTCTGTCGCCGAGTTACATCGGCGAATTTTAAAATTTTCCGCGCGCTTTCCAGAGACTCGAAATTTGGCTCAGAGATAGCTAGGATGACCAATAATTAGCGCCGAGAGAAGTTGGTCACGATCCAAAAAGCCAAACGTGTCTAATTAAAAAAAAAATGGCCCACGGCGTACATGTATATCAATTTTTAATTTTCCCCATGCCATTTTCCGACGTCAAAAAATAATCTCACCTTTTCCTGAAGTTTTCTCGGAAATAAAATTCAGCCAAAATAGTTAATCCAAAAAAAAAAATTACTCTAAATAATTAAAAAATTCATGATAAACCACTGGAAAATTTCGAAAGCCTTCACAACTTTTAAGAAATTTTTGCCACACTGGTATTAAACTATTAACATAAGATTTAGCAAGTTTTAAAAATATATCGTTTAAATACAAAAAAAAATTATGTTTTAAATTTTAATAATATTAAGAGGTTATCATAAAATTCACTCCTTGTACGAGAACAATCTTTTTCATACAGTACTGTCAAACGAGACGATATTATAATAAAAACCTCTCCCATTTCGTTGTATTGAGCATTTATTTGCATCCCAAGTTGGTTCTAACGACGCGTGACAGCGTTGGAGTTGCAGACGACGTCGTTTTTGGTATTTTGGTTGAACGTGCGTTGAATGATAATTGCGTTAACCCACCTCACCCACTTTACTTCACCCGTAACAACATCACCCAACTTATCTTAATCGATAAAGAGTGAGAAATTGATGGAGCTTTTCTTCAAAAAAAAAAAAAAATATTTTCCCCTCTCCTCTTCTCATCTTCTCCAAACTTAATCCGTCAAAATAATTTTTTTTCTCCCCCACGCCCTCTCTCCCACCGCGCATGGAGCGAGCTCCTCCGATGAGAAAACACAACATAGCAACACGACGACACTTTTCATTCAAACTTCCTGTTTACCACAACCCGACGAGATAGACAAAATAATATTTCCTAATGATATTAAATGCAGCGTGGAGAAGTAGAAACGAAGAAATTAATCAACTCGGATATTATTTTTTTTTCATTTCCATTTACACTTGAATTAATAACCTCAAAATATTATAATTATAATGTAGGCGTATAAAGAGAAATATGTAATAAAATTGGAAAAAATTGTTAAGATCAAAAAATAATACAAGATGAAACTTATTATTAAGATTTTCTATTAATTAGCTTCATTTTTTTAAAGAGTGATTTTAACCAACAAAATGAAAAAAAGTGCATTTATTCCTCGGTTGAAACAGTAATGGACCCATGGTAGGACCTAATAATCAGTTCTCATTTTACAAAAATGATGCCGGATGCCGATAAAAAAATGTAAGCCACCGATAAACATTGTACGGTACTGTACTAAAGAAATAAAAAATATTTAACTATTTTTGGAGAGAAAAAAATATATCTAAATCTGCAGCAAAAAAAAAAGAAGAAAAGCATTAGATTTTCAATAAATCTTCAAAATTTCTTTTAAAAAAAATCCTTTTAGCACATCACAATGTATTTACGATATAGGAATCGCAATAACGAGAAAAGTACCGGTGGGTTAAAAATGTTGTCAAATCATCACGAGCCGGTCAAAACAATATAATACGATACTCTTGTAAAAATGTCATTGAAGCGTCAAAAAACTGATTTTATAGAAACTTTGGGATGGAAGAAAACGTTAAAACGATAAATAAAGAAAAATGACGTTACAGAGTAGTGTTAACGTTTGACAATGCACTATGTCATGCTGCTAACCTTTCGATTTAAGGTCACTCCCCCCACAATATCACCCCTCAATAAACTTCCAAGCAAGCGCAGAAGATCATCTCGGGGGCATGTCCTAAACGTCATTTATTTTTGATTTCGACTAAAAGGAAAGTTTCAACGTTTTCCATGAAATTTTTAAAAAGAATCTTCATTGCAATTTCATAGAAGAAAATCGTCCCCCCAGCAAGAACCGTCCCTGCCACTCCCTGCGTAAAAGTGCATTAAATATTGCAAGTTGAAAGGGTAATACAGCTGTATATTTTTAAAGTACACTCTTACGCGTACATATCAAAATAATTGTGTAATCAAATCTTGAACTTTGTGAAATTTCTAATTTATTTAAAGCTAATAGAGTGTTTCCGGTTGAGCTTTTTGGCCTGGTCTTCCTATGCTTATGACGGCATTAGAAACAAATAAAAAAAAAATTGCGTTTATATGTTTTAATGGATAGTCTGACTTGTGACGTCACTACAGCTTTTGGCATAATTAATTTTCTTTTTTTGACTTCTTATAATAAACACAAAATTTCAAATTCTTATGTCACAAGAAGTAGTGTTAAGCGTAAGAGGAAGCAAAAAGCATCTTACCGCACACTTTCTAATTGTAAACTACGATACCTATATGAAGTTGTCAATGCTAATGGAAAATGATATTTCTATTCAATTTTGCTACATTTCTATAAGCTTTGGTCGAGCGCGCAACGGCTATTGGGTTTATAAAATGCAAAATGTCAAGAAGTTAAATGTGATGTTAAAGCGAGTCAACCTACGAGATTTCGCTTTTTCCCTTCCACCTCAAAAAAAAAATGAAGAGATTTTAACATTTACCGTACTTTTTTCTAGCTACATTTCTCTCTCCCCCCCTTCTTTTTTTTTTTAAATAAAAATAAGCTTTCAGCCAAAATCGATTACAATTTCGAATATCGAAAAAGAAGTTGTTTTGCTTTTCTAATCTCGAACATCCAAAATGAAGCATCGATTGAACCGAACCACAAGTCAACTCGAGAAAAGTAAGCAGGGTTAGCCAAAAAAAAAAAAAAAAAAAAATAGAAAAAAAAATTTGTGCTTTCGAGTGTACATCTCGTTTTGCGGTTTAAGAGATGAAGAAGCTGCGGAAAATTCAACCTTCTCCGAAATCGTACAATTTGAGACGTGAAAGCTTATATGCAAACATTATAAATTATGCACGACAACCGCAAATATAATAATTTCTTTTAAAAAAAAAAAGAGAACATTAATTTTTAACTTTAAAACAATTTTTTATTTTCAAAAAAAAAAATAAAATAAATAAAAGGCAAACGCTTACCAAAACTCATTTATTATTTTTTTTTTTTCCTTTAAAAAAAAACGAGTTTGGTAAAATAATATTCCCTTAAACACGCCACGCAAAGTAAAAATTTCAATGTAGAAATTCAATAAAAATAAACACTAACAAATAATTCACGTTCGATTTGCACCTGAATTGAAAAATGAGAATTTTAGAGAAAAAATTTAATTCTTCTCACAGAAATTTACAACTGGGGAATTAATGATGTGAGGGGAAAATAAAACTTAAAAAGAATCCTTAAAGATGAAAATCCAAAAACAAAATATGAAAAAATCCTTAAAATTGATACAAAAAAGTACTTAAAATATTAAAATACCGGTAATCCTTTAAAATGATGAAACAATCCTTAAAATTGATAAAAAAAAAATTAATATTTAAAAAATCTAATTTTAAAAATCTCAAAATGAGAACAATCATAACTTTATCTAACGGTTTCAATGGGCATGTGTTTAATAAGATCTTTTGTATTTGTCATAACCAACCTGCTTTAATAACCTGTTAATATAAAATTCACAATACCGTATAATCGTGTTGTTCATCAAATGTATAAATCACTATTGGCAGTAAAGTCCAAGTCCCAAGTCTATCCCCAAATCCCGATATCTTTTAACGGGCGCATGCGTTTGATGCTGAACTGCTGTTTCAACGTGTCGTCAACAAAAAACATAATAAGTATCATAATATGCCCGTCTAAACGTTTTCTAAGGGCATGAGATGACATTAATCAAATTCGTGTGGTTGCCAGGGTAACGGAGGAATGGTAGGAGAGATGCAAACCGCCATCTTGGAACTTTCAATCACCGAACCCATCATTTTTATAATAAACCGAACCCACCCCCGCTTTAAATCTCCTCCATTAACTATCAATAAAAAAAAAATTTTTTTATATATATATATTACATAGAATTATTCCTTCATTCAACGGCATTTCTCAAATTTCCTCGTTCTAATTAAACCGTCATTAAAAAGCAAATTCCAAACAAAAATAGAATACGATGCATTAGACGAAAAGAAAATGGAGAGATTTCTTTCGTCTCTCAACCTTTCTATCAGCTTCTCCCCCATCCATCTCCTCTCGCATACACAATATTTGGACGTATAGATTTCCCATTCAAACATGTAATTGAACACCCGAATGAAGAAGTAGATGAAGAAGAGAAAAAAAGAAGAAAAAAAAATAGAAGCTAATCTAAACGGTTTTTCAATACTCCCTCCTACATCAGATGACGTTCCCATGGAAACAAATGTCAATAGCTTTTATTTTTTTTTTCTATTTCCCAATCATCTTGCAAGCGCTTTAATTCAAATAATAAAAAATATATTATATTATAGGTACGGCTCATTAAGATTAAATAGGTTTACTACAGGGTAATCGTAATGGAACGCCACATAATTGAGAGAGTAGAAATCGCGCGCAATGGCATTTTAATCAGGGCACAACATCATTTCCATACTGTATTGCTAACAGGCCATATCCATTATCCTTCGTTATTCGAATTTAAAAGAGGTCATTATCCGGTGTTATAGAGTTATTTTCTAGTAGGAATTTATTTTGTGTAAAAATTCTACAAACGTGTGATGGAGGCTTTGAATCAAAATTTCATCGTTTTAGAGTTCCCAACAAATCTCTTAATACCCCGGTACCGGTACATAAAAATATCTTTAAAATCTCAAATTAAACCTTAAAACACTGCACACAACATAGCAATGGATGGATTGTAAACTGGAACTTTTTCCAGTGCGAGATCTTCGGACTGCGTTACTTTACGAACACCCTATACATGTACAGTATCTTAATATCACTTAGTTGTCTTCGCTAATCTCGATTTGACTTAAATCTGGTTCTTAAGCTGGTTTTTTCCTACCGTACTGTAAATCGAAATGTATTTTAGATACCTGCATTCATTCCTAATTATAAATTCAAAGTTAAAAACAGGTTCACCATAAGAAACCATGTAAACGAGGAGGATAGATTTTCTATGGAAAGCATAAAATTAAAGAGCGCTAATTTAGGTATGTTCATTTGTGTGAACCGAACATGTTCGGGGCCAGAAAACCGTTCATTTGTATGAACTGAGTTCACTG
>JAQGAZ010000768.1:0-46499 GCA_034692225.1 Polydesmus complanatus
TTTTATTTGTGCACTGCTGAGATTTTATTAGCTTACTAGTTATTGATTGGCCATTGTTTTTGTTTGGACGATTTCCATTTATTTATTTATTTTTTTGGAAGCAGAAATTTTAGCATTAAGGTCAATTCATTTTTGAAAATAAAAATGATAACGCTTACGTTTTCTGATACTGTAGTGATTTAAATAGAAATGGGTGTAATATCTATTCGAAAGAGTTAGGGCGAAGGCGATGCAGATCACATTGAAGCACCTTCAAAATTTGCTTTTCAAAAGATAGCGAAGTTTCTATGAATAAGTTATCGGATGATTTATTTTTAGAAAGTTATTTAACAGCAAAGTGATTCTAAATTCGGTAGAGTTTGACAAAGTTTTCCGCAATGTACTTTTAACAATCTTTGCTAAACACAAGCGTTAAGCTATTTGATTTTTTTCTGAATTTGAATTTGATTGCTAATTATAATAATTATTAAAATTTGCGATGAAATAAATATTTAAAGATGGGGTTTTCTCGGTTTTAACTGAATACTCCTATTAATTTTATTTAACTTGTTGAAAACTTAATTTTTTTGAAAGTAAATATTTAAACAGAATTTCTCGTTAAGTTATAATTGATTTTTCTATCGCACCGGTTACACTTCTTAAAGTGTGATAAGAGTTGTCATTTACTTCCTAAAATTATTAGTAATTGATTTTTCAATCGTCGCTAATGTTTTCTGCATTACTTTTGCAGATTGCTATCGCTCGTCCTTTTAGTATCACAAATCTTTCAGTTAAACCACGTGCCTTGTTAATATATGAAATGTGTGTTTAGGAATAAATTCACCTGGTTCACCTTGATGAGCTGGCACTTTTAATTTTGATGTGGGCGGTTTAATCCGACTCTTATATTCTAAACAAAATATTTTTTTTTATTATTGTCAGGATGAGAGATGCATTAGTCTTAACAACTGAAATTGTTTCCTGATCGATTTATCGTGTAATCACATTCCCGACTTTGCTAACTGAGTTGTCAGTTAATGCACAAAAAAAAACACACACACACAACTCCCTAGAAAATGCCATCCTTGAACAAGCACATGAATTACTGTCTGAGAGAGCGTCGTTATCATTAAACGGTCACTAAGGTCAATGACGTAACTATTTCAAGCGTGCACCGAATAAAAGGGGATTCGTCATTATTTTAATTTCACTAGTGCTGCTGCCTATGCTCTTTTTAAGTTTACGCAGATGTTTGATTGCAAATTTTTGACATTAATATTAAATCGTTGTACAGAACTTTTAAGGTATAGCTAATAAATTAGGAAGGATAATAAAAGTAAACAAATACCGGAGAAATTTTTTTTTTTGGTGTAGTAAATTTAAATTTCTTATAATTTATAAATGATTTACCGGTAGTCACAAGTTTTAGATTGTATCGATGTTCTCATTGCTGCACCGGTATTATTTTTATTTACATGTCCTCTATTGAAATTCACCAATCGTTCGGTAGCCTACATAATTATTTCCAAATCCAAAAAAATAAATTATCAGTATATAAAAATTATTATCCATAATCTTAAAAGCGCGCTTGATGAACCCGCATAGAGGAATCAAAATTTATTATTATGTAAACAAATCATTGGATACATAAATAACTCAGTATTATTGTGAAAACAAATGCAAATCAAGAAGTGTTACTATTAATAATTATTATCCTATCACTATTATTATGTTAGTAATCTCCTGATGTTCTGCGTCATAATGCATCCGCAAACATTCATAATTAATTCCCCTTAAGAGGTTTTTTTTTAATGTTAAGAATTTTATGATCACTTTAGCCTTGCACTTTTTCACATCTTTCAACTATTATTTTACTCAAATCTCTCTAGAGCGAGTTTAATTTTCTCGAGTCTATGCAGACGATTTCCAATAACGTCCATCGGAATTTTGGAATCGGGTTTCAATCAATGAATCTAGTTCCACTCTGTGGTGTAAATGGAAAAAGTTTGGTGGAACCACTTTCTGCAAACGTATTTCCACCAAACGCGCCAGTTGTTTCGCCAGTAAATCCTGATTTTTTTAAAAAAGAAGCAAAGGTCTTCTTTTTTTCGAAAATCCGGAAAGTGACATCACATCGTGGCAACATTTCAGCGGAAACACTTTTGCAATGCTGCAAGGGATTTCAGCCAAAAGAGGCTTGGCCGAATTAGTTCCATTAAAACTTCTCGCGTTGGAAACATAGTAAATGTACATGAGTCCATGACAGTATTACGGGTTTAATTAATTTGCATCTTACACAGTAACTATTCCATCTGTCTTTGGGAGCGCCTTTCCTTCCACAGTCGATTTGCCCAACGTACAATAAGATTATTATTGTTGCGTATTTGAATTTTCTTGGTAGTTCCCATTATACACTGTAATTTATTTAATTTATTGATTTATTAAAGAGCTGAATTAAATAATGACCCATTTAATTTTTGGGTTTTAAGTTCTTAACATAAATTATGATAATATGTATTTACAATAAGGTTATACTAATTTCAATTTTTTTTTAAGAAACTTTGAAACTAAATTGTCTATAATAATTATTAATAAAATATGTGCTGGTAATTATGAGCGCATTTTTGCCCGTTTTTAGGATTCTAAAAACCTCTTATTTTTTCAATTCTGAAAAACAATAATATTATTATTGTTACTGTACTGTATAGTTTTCTTATTGGTTCAATACCGGTATCGTAGTTTTAAAAAGTAAACTTTTTTTCTACAATTTTCTTAAAATTAAATTGAGTACGGTATTATTTACCGTACTAGGAGTAGGTATTTCTGAGAAATTCCCAATTGGAATTCATAATTCCCATACGAGTAGGCTATATTGCCAACCTTGGAAATATTCGATGAGCTCGCTTTTATCTTTACGAATTTTGAAGAGTTGGACTAATATTTGTTTTTCGATTTGGTGCGCCATTTGCTTGAACAGCGCACTTTAATATTTGGTAACCTTCTTAGATAAGTGCAAAGCAGGTACAAGAACTTGCCAAGATTGTTCCCATCTGTTTTGAGGATGTAAATTTTTTTCCGCCGAGTTTTTCTATTTTTGCTATCTTTTTATTTTTTTTATTTTTCATTTTATTTATCCGTCACCTACCACCTATTTTCATTCTATTCTTTGTTTTCTTATTTTTCCTCTAAAATGCATCATTTCCCCATCCTTCACTCCCTTTTTCCACTCCTTAGTACCGTTGAAATGAGAAAGAAACGAGGTTTGGAATGAAACGGATTGCATTGCCAGGTGAGGAGTCTCCACTCTTGTAAGACGAGTGGAGCGAGCCTACCTCATTGTGCGTTTGTGGAAAACTAGCACCGGATGTAAAAAATCTCGTTTAACTAACTGTATATGCATGCTTTACGAAAATGTCAATGAAAAATTCATGAAACTTGGTGCGTGCGTCTTTATACCCAAACGACAATTTTAATGCCAACAGTCAGAAGTAAGACATCGACCGACGCAAATTCAACTGAAACCGAAAATATCTTTTTTCCTTTAGCTAATTCTTTAAACGTCGTTGTCTTTGCTTCCAAAGCATGCTAAATATTTCCCTAAGTTTTTCGAATGATGGCTCATTAGTTGTGCAGATGTGGGGAAAACACATTTTAAAGTTTTCTTCTTTTAAAAGAATGCTATCATCGAAAATATTGTTTATTTTTGAAAATTTTGCTTGAATGGATAGAATTTTAAAGT
This sequence comes from Polydesmus complanatus, assembly GCA_034692225.1. Classification (NCBI taxonomy): domain Eukaryota; kingdom Metazoa; phylum Arthropoda; class Diplopoda; order Polydesmida; family Polydesmidae; genus Polydesmus; species Polydesmus complanatus. Next base: position 3,719 of record JAQGAZ010000768.1, read on the forward strand.
GGAATCATGTAGACGAAATAAAAAAAAAAATGCGTGAAATTATAAAATGGGATTCTAAAAAAAAAAAAAAAGACTGCAGTAATTATAGTATTTGGATTTTAACTGCAAAATCCTGGATTTTCAGTAGGTCTGTAGATGATAGCCAGTTTTAAATTTTTACATACCGCTATCTGTAGTATTTTTTTTTTTTTTTTGAAAGTTTTTCTCTTACTACTGTGCAAATAATTATACAATTACAGTATTATGATTGAATTGAAAAGTAAATATAAAATTAAATTAAGAAATACAAAAAAGTAACTCAAGTGTACGGTAACTACCAGTAATAGAAACGTTTGCAATATCGTTGATGATGAAACTTAAATTTTGTAATTGATTGCTTTTTTTTTTTCCTTTCATTTTTCTTGGCGAACTTTAAGTGATATTTAAAAAAAAAATTATCTTTTGTTTATTTACTATGATTCGTACGTTGGTTTAACGAGAGGGGGGGGGGAGGAGAAATATAATTTCGAAATCATTTTAACAAAAGTACCTGTAAAAAAATGTACTTTTGTAATAATAATAATTTTGATTCAATGAAAATGCACCATGTTTTAATGAAACACACATTGAAAAAAAAAAAGAAAAAAATGTCGCCAGATTTGACCTTGCATTAATTAATTATTATTACCTGAAATAAATTATTATTTTAAACGACGAAGGCCATCAAAATAATATCGACGTACGAATACACACCGGTGTATGTGTATAGTTCAATTACATTGGGAATTGTCATGGTCGGTTTTGCTCTGTTTCCACATTTATCATTGCACACTGGTATGAATATTATTAACTCGCTCTACTTTCATATTTAAAACAGCGTTACAACAATCAGCAGATGTTCTAATTTTACGTCACAGTAAACGTTTCTTGTACCGCTGTTTTTTTTTTTTTTTTTTTTTCTTTTTTAAAAAAAAAAAAAAAAAGTTTTTAGCGTGGATTAAGGTAGAGATGATGTTGTGAGAGGTGTTTAGTTAGGCCGACCATGTGCAGCAGGCAGGGAGGGGTAGGATAGGGTGCGTATTCCATCCGTCTTATGCGAGGGAGGGGTGAGAGTGGTTTTGGGAGAAGGGAGTGTTCGATGGAGAGAGGGAGGGAGAGGTAAAATTTTTTTTTTTTTAAAACAAGGAGAACGAGCGCATGTGGGCGGCCTAGGCTGTTGAAGGGGGCGAATAGCGAGAAGGACTTGAGAGCGAGCAGTCGTAAACCAGACGGACTCATTCGCGGTACGAGGGGTGGTTGTGTATACGCCAGAGAGAGGAGGAGATGACAAACATTTGGTGAAGTGCTTGGCTCGGCTTTCTACCAGGAGATGAATGGATAAATTTCGTGAAATTTTCGACTGTCTGAACTGAAAAGTACTGTAGTGGATTATTATTAACAGCACATCTGCATTCGGAATGACTCGCGCGAATCGGAATTTCATCAGGATTATCAGTTGGTGGCAAACGACGGATTTTGTGGTGTAATAATATTATTATTGCTGGGGGTGTTTTTTTTTTAATCGTTTGAAATTTACGGTACAAGTGCATCAGTTTCTACTAAAAAGCAACTTGTGCTTCGTATACCACTTTTCCAATAATTGAGTGTTGTGACGAGTTGAAAACTTCTGACTATCAGGTATAAGACCCTTCTTCTATTTTTATGAAGCGTTAATTTGTTGGTTGATCGGGTAATTATTATTTTAATGACGAGTAATTTTTGGGAGCTTTCTTGTGTCTCGATCGACTCATTCCACAAGTTGATGGATGGATATCCAGTTGGCGTTTGCTGTACAGTACAGCGCGTAATGTCGAAAAACTACAGTATAACCTCAAACTGTTATTCTAACGAACCGCTCTGAAAAAAAGCTTTAAAAGAATATTAGATTTCTAATTGATCGGTGCTTAGCCAAATCATTAAATTATTCTTTTGCCCTATTTCTGTGTTTAGGTCAGACAGGAAAATACCAGGTTGTGTTCTACTTGTTCATTGCGCCCCTGTCACACTTTAATTTACGGAAGTTGTTGGTGGTATTTTTTAATGGTGTATACATATATATATATTTTATTTAGAAACGTTTCGATTCCGTCATGCAACTTGGGATAATAATGTAAACATTATATTTAGAAGAATGACGTCATGCAGTTTGCGTATTGTTTACAAGGACTAAAAATCTTTTTTTTTTTATTTTTTATTCCCCCCTCTCTCTCTCTTCTTATTTACTGGTGTGCGCGGTACATGCACTTTAGAAATGAATTACGCTATAAAGAAAGTTTGAATGTTGAAGGTTTGCAATGCTTTTTCGATCTACTATGACTTCTACAGTGATTATTATTACCATTTTAATTCTGTGTACTGTTGTTGATCAAGGCTATCGTGTCGGATAAGTACCGCAACTTTTTTTTTTTTTTTTTTGGAAAAATAAGGTCATAGCTGTTTTCTATGACATTTCTATTTGTTTGAGAAATTCTATTATTTAAGGCTGGGATAAAATAATGATCATTTGAGGTGAAACATCACGAGGGAATTAATTAAAAAGAATAAATATCAAAGTCGTAACAAGATTTAAAATTGTATTTTTTTTTTAAATACAAAATTGGTCAACAAAAAATGAATTGTTAGTTTTATTTTGTAAAGTTTACCTGACATTAGGTATGTTATGAAAAGTTTTAAATTATTGAAATTCCTTTAAATCTAGTTTTCTTTTAATAGAAATACAGTTTAGAGTTTTCGAAAGCGAGAAATTGAAATAAAATAAAATAAAAAAATGTTATTTGTATTGCTCGTTGGCTAGAAAATTTCTTGAACCGTAACATACTCACTTTAATTAAAATTGATAGCGATTTTTGCTAAGGTTTGTTTTTTTTGCAATTAGAAAATATATTTACGGTTCATATACCTTAAGTTTTTCTTTTATTTTTCTAATACCCGGTATCAAATTTTAATAAAATATTTATTTGTTTTTAAAATTCTATGTAATATACTATTTTAATCTGTCAAATCTTTAATAAAGTATGAGATAATGAGTTAATTTGTCGATATAAAACAAAGAGTAAGATCTCAGCGATATTCGGTATAAGATAATTAACGTGAACCACATGTAATATTTATACCCCAGTTAACATTTTTGCAAAGTTTGCACGCGTTTTAAGAAACATTTTTTTTTTCCAATTCACTACCCTTCTTTCCTTTTTATATCCCAATTTCATCTGCAATTTTCCAACCTTTCTGAACATTTAACATTAAGCCATCCGGTTACAATTGCTGCTTATTATCTCAACGTTTTACAAAATGCACGCGTATCCAAAAAAAAAATAATAATAATAATAATGAAACTATAGGTCTACAACAGATTCTTACACGATTTGTAAGCTTTTGACAATAATTCTCCCTTCAAAATGTCTGTTTAAGTAGTGTAACAACACGTTAGTTAAATCAAGGTATCTCGCATGTTGCAAGTAGAACAAAAATGACAGCAGCGATTCTTCATAGTGTACGTCGAAATATTTTTGTAAACCACGTCGAATGTAAACAAAGTCATTCGTTTTATTTGCAAAATATGAATACGAATTTTATTTGGTGAAAACGTTTTGTAGTAATATCTAAGAGAGAAGCACATAAAATATAAATTTTTTTATTAAGTTTGTTGCTTATTTTTATTCATATTTCTAAATAAAATATTGCATTTCTTTTTAGCGGGTTCTTACGTTGCCTTAACTTTATTGAGTCGTCCGTCCGGTCAACATCCTTTTCATGGACATCCAATAGTCAACTCTCCTAATTCAAGTCCTCCAAGTCATCCAGCTGGTCAACTACATCATCAGCATTCGTTTCATCAACCTTACTATCCTCAACCGTATCATCACCATGGCAACATGAACGCCACCAATAGGTCATCAATAACCGGCCCCATTCCAGTGGATGTTAGTATTATTATTTTGCGGTCTATATTTTTGATAATTTTATAATACATTTTATTTACATTTTTAAAGGGGGCTGTGCAACAGCAAATCAATCATAATAGGGTTTACACGATGCAACAGATGCTAGAAAAAGAAATGGTTTATGTTGCTGTAAGAAAATGTCTTTATTGTACCTTATTAATTATGCATAATAATTTGTTTAATAAATACAGAAGCTTAGGAGCGATTATGCAAAAACACCGTCAGAAAAGATTAAGATAGATTTGGATACAGCGATGCACCGAGTGAAACAAATCGAAAACAAACTGTGTATGGCATTATATCAATCTAATAATGTACGTATTTTTTAAATGCTCCACTGCCACTGATATTTAATATATTGAGCTAAATAACCTACTAAAATTGTATATTAATCTTTTCCAGCGACAAAGTTCTCGATCTCCAAACGCGACTCAATCGCTGGATAATACTGAACCACCACCTCCTCCGCCTCCAAGACGTCACACATCGCTTCCTCACCAATCTTCATTACCTAGTACTATTACACCTCCGGTTCCGCCAATGAGAGTAGAATCACGGCAACAAATGTCGGCAAATAACAGTTATGATAATCAAGATACTCCGACAGTTGACGCCACATCCAATCCTCAATATCCACTTTCACATTCTATGGATAACATTCAAAAAATTAATGCTTGGGTAATTAAGACTTTTTTTTTTAATACATTTCTGGAATTAGTCACTTGTTTACGGCGTCGTAACTATTTTAATTTATGAATTCTAGATGTCGAGTGGTCCAACACATTCTAGGCAGAGATCAAGTCCTGATGCAATTCTTCATCACGTTGAAAACATGAAACAAAACCGGTCACCAGATTTGTCTAGGTCGCATTCTGATGTGACGTCATCTAGAAAATTGCACTCCTCAGACTCCTTTTCTGATCTTGAATCAAAGAGAAGAAAAACAACCGAAAATAATACATCCCGTGCTTCATCATTTGGTGCTTACGACAGTACCTCTACAGACAGTCCAAGAATTACGCCTCCTGGTACTCCACCACCTCCGTATAGCAGCTTTGAGAAAGCGGGAGCTACTACGGTAGTAGAGGATGAAACACCTCGAAACGATGAAGTAATTTTTTATTTGTTATGCACATTTTATTTTTTTTGTTGACATTTTCTGATAAATTAAATGTGTTTGCAGTCTTCATTTAGTCCTACTCGAAATTGTGGAACTGAGGGTATTGCTGGAGATCGAAGATCTGGCAGTTCTGATTCTCAAATAAATGTGGTTAGCACAAATTCAGTTTGATTGTTGACATCTAAAAACGATTTTTTTGTTTATAGGAAAATGATGCGGTAACTTCATCTAGTTTTAAAACGAGTCCTTTTGGAGCTTCTCCATTCTCGCAACACACTTCTATTATGACTATGGAGGAAGAAGATTGTCCTTCTTCTGATAATGAAAATGTACTAATGATAGTATTTTGATTATAATTTTGCAAATTCTTGACAATTTTTTTTTTTTAGGCATTATCGGATGACCACGGACCTTTTAATAGTTGGAACAAACTTAAAAGGCATCACGGACATTTATCTGTGTTTCTTCATTATTTAATTTGTAACAGTGACCCATCTACTGCCGTAAGTTGAAAGCAGCTTTTTATATTATTTTAATATAAATAAATCTAAATACAATTGTTTATGTTTTTTTTTTAGTTTTTCTATTTAATATCTACTTTATACAAAGAAGGGAATATAAAAGATATGAGAAAATGGGCTTACGAAATTCATTCAACATTTTTAGTTCCTGTTGCAGTATGTACAAATTATTAATAGCAAATTTTTAGTAGCAATATAATACTTTTTGATTAATAAATATTTTTTTTTTTATTAGCCATTGAGGGTGAATAATATCGACGATAACATATTACATGAAATAGGTACTATTTTTATTTTTATTAAAATGCTAGAATGAAACATTTAATGATACATATTTTAAAATAGGCAACGTTTTACAAAAAGAATCGGACAAAGAAGAAATTTTAAGAACAGTATTTATTAAAGCTAGGAAAAAGGCCTTTGAGGAATTAAAGGAACAATTAGCCGACTTTAGAAATAAACGAGCAATGGGTAAGACATTAAACCTGTTTTGACTAATACATGTAATATATCACTTTTTGATTATATGATAGGTTTGGCTAGTTTATATGGACCTCCAGACTCTTCTCTAGAAGAAGCTATTCATGACAAAAATAAAGAAATAAAGATAATAGAAACCAGATTGTTGAAATGCTTAGATTCATTTTCGTAAGTAAAGTTTGGCATATTATATTCTTTCAATATTTATTATTAATTGTTATTTCATACATCTTGATAATATATTTAGTGAGGATTTGGATAACTCTAAAGATAGAGAGTGAGTACAATTCCCATGGTTTTATGAAAACAATGATTTTAATTTTTTTTATAAATTATAAAAAAAACATTTAGCTTGGCGATGACTTCAGCCTTAGCTACTGTGATGTATAAAGTTTTTGGTATTAAAAGTCCTAACGCTATGGTCATAATTGAACGCTGTCCACAATTCGTTGCCAAAGATACCAAGTCTAAAGGAATTAAATTCCTTAAAGGAAGCAAGAAGGTATTACCGGTATAAAATTGTAAATTCACATTACACAGAACCAACAATTAAAAAAACCCGTGTTGTGAATAGTTTGTTGCTGCACATGGTCACCATTTTATTCCCCAACATTTTGTTATGGTTACTTATTGTAATCACTGTCAATTAATAATCTGGGGTGTTGGGAATCAAGGATACCAGTGTCAGTGTGAGTAATATGTTTGATACTTTGTTTTTTCCACTTTGCGTTTCTTAAGAAACTTTATATCAATAAATTTGTTTTTAATTTGAATTAGATTGCGATATGAATATTCACAAATCGTGTGTTCGCGTTGTGGAGGAGACGTGCGCTATGACAAGAGGGGCACATAAAAAAGATAAAAAGAAAGATCGAGTGGCTGGTCTAATGGAAAATATTATCAAGGGTCGGAAACCTAGTCAAAATAATCCAGGTGCTAGTAAGTATTTATAATCTTTTAATATTGTGATACTTGAGACGCGAGTGCTTTTCTAACTTTGTTAAATATTTACAGTTGAAAGAGCGAGACGATTTCACGAGGATTTAACAGACATTAGTTCGCCTCTTCTTGGTATCATCGATGTACAAACAGAAGCAGGGAGTGGTGAGTGCATAATACTTTTTTTTAAATATATTTTTAAGATAAGTTTTGTGGAAAATCCTGATAAATTATCACTAGTTTTGTATTATTCTCGTCCAACAACTTATAATTTCAGTCGAAATCTTTTCTGACCGTTTTTTATTTTATTTAAAATATCAACGCCATCTAAGTATTGGGCTGTGGTTTATTTTGCAAAAATTGCGTGAAGTGCTGTTGCTATTGAGTGTTATCTTGTTTACATTTTAAAGTCGTTTAGTTCACGTGCATTAAAGTTAGCAATGAAGAAAAGCTTCATTGAGTGATCGCTGGGGAAATTGACTGATTGTTCAGTTATGAAAAACGATTGGGGCTATATTTAGACTTAAATTTTTTTTTCAAACTCATCTTTGCAAATGTAAATTTAGCTTACAGGAAAAAGAATAAGGGTAGACTTCGTTTACTTTACTCCCATTGAAATTCGCTTACCCAGCACTTCAGTTTAAATTTTAGTTCTTGCTAAGGCATGCAATTCAGTAGCTGTCAAGGGTTTTCGTTAAATTCTAATGGTTGTTCATTAATGGATAGATTTGAGTTTCTAGAATAATTTATGAACGCTTTTCATTGCATCCTTAGCAGTTAAATTGCCGTAATTTAATTTAAAACTTGCTAAATGTGTATCAATCATTGCGCATTTGCAAAGCACCTGGTTTTGTCCAATTGAATTACAAGTCATGCAATTATTTACAGTAGTACCCAATACGCGTACTGTATTTAAAATATATCTAGTGCTCTTTAGTTACGATGCCTAAAATGAGTCTGGTTATTAGAATGATATAATCTTAAAAGCAAGAACTGGTTTATATTATTAATTTATGAAAACGTTAAGAAAAGCTTCACGCATTTTTTTCTTACTGTGAGATATACTATATTTAATTACTGTACTAAAATATTATAAAATGCGCTCAGAATAATTATTTACATGTGAACATTATTTTTATTTTAAAGTAAATAATTATTATTTTGACTCAAGATTAGCTGAACTTGATTTCGCCGTTCTAGTTCTTAATTTTTAATTCGGCCTTTCCCATTATCTTGAAATTGAGATTTAGGAGTAACTTCAATTTGGTTAATTATTTTGTACAATGTGCTTAGACTGGTAAACACTATGGTTATACCTAGGAGGAGGTTATACTTTGTAGACTGGAAAGATTGCGCTTTGAAACATTATAAAATTGAATATCCTTATTCATTTTTTATGTGGAAAATGTTTTCTATGAAATACTGCTTGTGTGTATTTATAGTTTTTAAAAGAAAAAAATTATCTGGCACAGTATTAAGTTAGTCACAGTTACTCCAGCTGTTGTACCAGGAACTCTACTACTGTAACCGGAATATAGTACAGAATAATGATAGCGTAACATATTTTATCCCAGTAATTATTAAATGCGATTATTGAAGGAAATAATATATAAACGTTAATCGTTTATAGATTAGGCTGGCAAAAATGCATGTACGTAAAGGACGTTATTTTTTATCAGCTACATATTTAACCAGATCAATTATTTAACTTCCTTCTTATAAGGAAAATCGGTCCGCAATTTGAACAGTGACCTTTGAAACATTCAGACAAGGTAGTGTGCGAATTGTAATCGGAAAATTATATCGGTTGACATTGAAATGGAGATCACAAAAGCTAAGCTCAATGCGCAATGGACTGTAGGGAAATAAGCTAGCGAGACAAGATTTGTACAAAAATCAATGGAGACCCGAACTCCACTATATTAATAATTCATTGGAATAATGTACAGAATGTTTTTGGTCCCCTTTTAGCTTAGGACCCAAAAATTAATGTATTACAGTGAATTATGGGTAAAATTACTGAAGAAAAAATTGCCAGTACATACATGTATTTAAAAAAGTTTTAACAACCCGTAAAACATTTTTTTTTAACCTTCGGTCGTCAAGTATTTTATTTTAAATATTATACTCCCAAGGAATGTATCGGATGATTAATTTATTTGACACGATACAGAACGTTTTAAATTATCAGTTCAAAGTGCGTGTTAATGGTTTTAACGGGTTTTGCAAATAATTTTTGGTGAAGGATTTAGTAGCCATCCATTTCTAAATAAACTGTTATTAAAATTCTGTCATCAGGTGGCAGTAGAAAAGCAGTTTAATTTAAATTAGAAATGGTGTCAATAAAGTCTTCTACAGTACCTCGCAGGTGTTAAAATCGAATTAGCGGAATTGTTTTTTTCTTAGCATTACTTCTTTACTCCTACGCTAGCCAAATAGCAAATCTAGTCGAACTTGAAAGTTGCGCTCAGTGTCATAGTAATCACTACCATCTTATCATGTGGGAGTTGGTGTGGAATTGTGTCTCCGTTGGGGAAAGTACGGAGCGACAGCGCGCGGAAATGTAGAAACTTCAAACTAGCCCCGTCGTTGCCGCGGTAACAGCGTTCTCGAAATGCGCTCGCTCGTTTGCTCGATTTCGTCTTGCCATTGGATGTCAAAAAAGAGGAGAACCAAATAACGACGGAAAGTGAAAGACTGCTTTTTTTTTTTTTCAACTTGCGAAGACCGCGTGTGCAGTGCAGAAGATAACATACCGGTAAAAAAATTTTTCTTGGCGCTGATAATGAATGGCAAATTGTGTGGAGAGAATTTGGAGTGCGAGTGTGTCGGTGATGAAGTTGCGTCTTGCAAATGGATCGGTACAAGGTACGCGGGGGAGGGATCAATTTTGAAAGTTTAATATTCTAATCGGAACACGGTGACCTTATTTTCGTAGTAGTTGGAGCTAGTGAATGGATAAAGAGAGAGAGAGAGAAAATATTATAATGTTCAAAGGATCTTTCTTCTCTCACATTTGAATTCGGATAATATTGATTATAAAAATGTGCGAAAACGCGTTATCGCGGAATTTATTAATCATATTATCGTGATCGTATAACGTTCATCGATATTTTAATAATGTAGTTTAGAATATCTTTGGATATATCTATGACGATTTTATTTGGTCCGTTTTACTCGCGATTTCTATTTTGTTAAAAAAAAAAAAAAATTTGTGTTTGCAAAAATTCAGTGTATATTCATGGAGAATGGAACTGATGTGGGAAAAGGGTCTTCCACTGGTGTTCATATTAAGAGGAATAATAGTATTAAAAGATTACTTAAATTGCCGATTTTTAATTCAGGTAATTATATCAGCACTTTTATTATTTATTGATGTGCCAGACTATTTATGAATTGACATTTGGATGTGCGTGATCTACATCCCAAAAGCGCGTCAAATAAATGAGGATTTTCCGGGTGAACTGTTTATTAACATTTACAGCTCTTTATCGTTTCATTTATTATTTATGTCTATCATTTATTCGAATTACATTCACTTGAGAATGTGTGCTTTAATGACAGGATGCTAGAATAATTAGTCGTAATTTTATGTAATGCTGATTAGCATTAATTTTTTGACTTGTTTAAATGAAACATAATTTTTAAAACAAATATTTAAAAGCTTGAAATAGATGCTTGGCTTTTAACATGGAAAGTGTTTTTCAATTCATTTTTATCAGCTTAGTATCGTTGTTAGAAATTATTTTAAAACACGTTATTGAAAATAAGCATCACATTAAGCTTCTTGTGGAATTTTTCCGATAATCTACTTGTATTGGTCGTACGACATAGACCGTTTAGAATGATTTTTTTCTTATATAAATTTGGCGTAATGGAAAGACATAATTTATTCTTAGCATCTTTTTCAATTGTTTAAAAAGACTTGGCATAAGTAAAGAGACGAAGTAAAAAAAAAAAGTCTTTCGTCATAAACAGTGCTTATAAATTTAGTTAGTGATGTTCGAGCAAATTTGTGGGATTCTCTGATTCCGGAAGCTGTGAAATTGCTGCCTCATTATTTTATAAAGCAGGCATTACTTTTAAAGCCTTTTTTAATTGAATAATTGACGTGGTGTGGAAACTTGTGCCGATCTTTTTCTCTCTTGCTGCAATCTAAACGGTGCGCAGCAAAATCAGCAATAACGTTGTACAAGATAATAAACCACTCTCCAGCAGTAATAGCCTACTAGCGGAGTTTTTCGACTAGTTTAAACCGGATTGTGATACATTGTCAAACTTAAAAACTTGAAAATGTTTTTGACCAAAGCCACATTCTCGATGAAAAGAAAAAAAAAAAAGAATTTTTTTAAAAAAAATGTTTTTACGTTGAGATAACTACTTTTGAGTGGACAATAACCTTAAAATGACGTCATTTAAAATTGGGATGCTGCGTGATCTGTTCCCAAATCCCTACGGGCTTCTGGGTAGTACCACATCGTACCCTCCGTGACTCATTCCACGTTTAATCTCGTAATAATAAATAAAGAGGGGAATGCGTTAGTCAACGCTTTTGTTAAAACGTCAATCGCCTCGTCTTTGTTATCATCTCTCTCTCTCTACCTCCCCCACTCTGCTAGAAACAGGAGGGATAAAAATCCTGACTGGATCGGTATTCCCTTCAATTTTATTCCTCTTTCCATTCCGTTGACGAACCGGTACAATTCCTTCTTTAGCATCTCTTGTTGCCAGGTCGACAGTTACCATAGGTACTATTTGCTCTGGTACATGCGGGATGTTTCTCCCCCCCCTCCTTTGCTTATCGGCGAAATTATACTTTGTTCATTTACCGTACTTATATTTTGCTATTTAGAAAAATTTGTTTTTGCCGTAATTTTGTTTCGGGTTCGGAATAAATGGATTAAATTTTTTTTTTTTTTTTTTAAAAAAAAAAGGTCAATTTGCCACATTGGTGTTGATGGATTTTTAAATGCTTTCGCTCATCCATCTTTTGGTGAGGTTTTAAATTCACATTATGTATGTTAAGTGGAATGTTTTTTTGGCAAGTAGCAAAATTAGTTCAAGGTTACTTCCGTTAAGTTTTCATTTCGTTTGAAAACTTTTTTTTTTTTTTTACGCCGTGTTGTTCACGCACATTCATTTCTCACTTCTTAGAAAAGTGCCGACATTGCCATAATAATTTCGCTAAGCAAATGAGCTATATTAAATTTTTGAAAAATTAGTTTTGTGACAGTTTGCCCATTATCTCGCTTTCAAAACACAATTTAAACTTGAGGCGAAGTTTTTTCTTCATTTACAAAACTTTACTTCTGACGTGACTAATTTTTTTTAGTTTTACCATTTATAATAATTTTGTTTTAAGCGCAAAACTTTGTGTACAACTTAACTATTTATTGTTGTTCTTTCGCCATAATTTATTTCCTCCAACAACTCAACTTTTCTAATTTGGTAATTATCGCAATGATTTTTACATACCGATATATAAAAATCATTGTATTACCAGTAGAGTCTAGTAGACAATTGAATAGAACACATTTGTTATTGATTATTATTGAACTGTAGTTTTCTATCGTTCTCAAAATTAATGTTTTCCTTTTATTTATACCATATTTTAGTTTTTACAATCGTACTATGTTTTATGTGATATACTGTATTTATTTATGGCTATTTATTATTATTACGAGCATTTTTTTTATCAGTTCAAAATGAAATATCTCAATCAAGCTAACATACTTGTATTAATCAACATAAATACGGTGTATTAAATCTAAAAATACTTCAATGATAAATGGAAAAACTTTACTTTAGTGATTTTTTTTTCAACATTTAATTGCTCTATTTTGTGTTTTAAATATCCTCCTTCGGCCTCAACGCACGCAGCAACGCAAACATTACACTCACTCAATACAGTATGCGCTGCATCGATTCCACCTTAATCGAGTTCGTCCTATGTGAAATGCGTTGGCGCATTTCTTCAATATTCTATACTTTATTTAAATTAGGAAGACTGCGAATTATGGGGTGTGATGCAAGAAAAGGTTTACAAGAGAAAATAATGACACACAGTGGTGAACATAGGCTGAAGGCAGGGACAATTTCAATTAAGCTGGAATCACGGCAGCGCACAGCCAGAGTGCTGTGTGTTGAGGCCGGAAGAAATTATTTTAAATACTTGTGGGCCTACATTTACAGAATCGAGCAATTCAATAATAAGAAAAGAATCATTGGAGTAAAGTTTTTCCATGTGTCATTAAAAAATGTTTGGATTTTTAAAAAGATTTAATTGGGTGCACTTTTTTTACTTACACCATGTAGAAATTATGATTTAACGTTAACAATTTTAATTAAATCGAAATTAAGGATAGAATTTAGCTTGGATTGTCATCTATTTGACAATTTGAATTTACGATAATGATAAGTGTTCACTTCAGGTTTAGTTTATTGCTGTGCATTTTTCCGATTTCTGTAGCTCGGAAATTTCCATACAATATTTCTACATCTTTAGGTAAACATTTCATAGTTGTTAAACATGAATGGTTTATTAAGAATAATATTCGGATTCTATTCTTATTTGCTCGAGCTCTAACTTTAAGTAGGCTTACTGTGTAAATCTTTACACATTCAATTTCAAATAGCATTTAGTCAATTATATTTGGATGAAGGAGATAGACACGATCGATTTTGTGAAAATTTTAATTTTTTTTTGTGTGCAGATGTAATAAATAAATAAAAGATAAAGATTTTGGTTTTTATCATTGGGTAACCTTGACATTTAGAAGAGCATTATTATTATTATTATTTTTTTTGGTTTGTTGTCAATTTACTCATATGGGCTATTCCAAGATTAAGGTTTGATGTGATAACCCACGTTATAAATTATTTTTTAATATCATCAAACGCACAACCCGAGGTCGATAGGTTATTTAGATAGTCTTAAAAACTGATTTTTTTTTTGGAAAGTTATTTTTGTGGTTTATTGTTTACTAACTTAGTAGAAGAAGCGCGTCAAAATCATTACCTGTGAGCTGTATTTCTAATTACTGTACTCTGAAAAATGTCTAGTTGAAAGTTTTTTTTTTTTTTTTTACAATTATTTATGTTTAAAATATATATCTTGAAGCTATAACGGAAATAATTGGTTTTCTAAGCTACCGTACAATTACGGCCTAACGTATAATTGTTTATTTTCTGAAATTTGTTCATCTTATCCAATTTATAAATTGGCCTACTATTTTTTATAGGTATCGATTTTCATTTCTATAAAAATAGCAGTAAAATGCAGTTTTATATGAAGCATTTCTTATTTTATATTACACGTGTTTGTATCAATATTACAGAGTTTGCGGTTTAGCTTTTTCCCTCGGTCTTATGCTTAAATCTAATGCTTATGGCGTCCGAGCGTAGAGTTTGAAATTTATTTCTTCATTCACATCTGTTTAAAAATAAGCATTAGACTTAAGCATAAGAACAAGGGAAAAAGCTAAATTGCAAACTCTCTATTGAGTAGTTAGTGGCATTTAATGTATAAAAAATTGAGAAACAGAAATCCCTGCTCATTCGAAACAATGTGGGCGAGTCTTATCCAGATAGTGGATAGGAACAACAGAATTGCAGAAAAACGTTACTTGTATGTTTAACATCTTCTGCAGCAGGGTTAGATAACTTTTTTATGCAATGGCATATTGTAAAAACATCATTACAATATTTTAAGCTTAGTTAACAAATTACCTTTTTTTCTTTTTATCAACGAAGGTAGATAAAAGAAAGGAACAAAAAAGCTTAAAATAAAATAAGGGAATATTACAAAGTTGGTTTGTGAGTTATTGCTCGGATTCAATAAAATCTTCTGCGTTATTTTGTAGCCTAACAGTAAGTAGGACGAATGCGAAAACTTTTGTAGCATCCCTTTTAAAAGCGTTAAAAGGTAATTTATTAGCTTATAATGCTTTGACTGTTGGATTACTACATTTTGAGCAATAATACGGTAGCAGGTAAAAGTTGGCGGCTACGTTAATGGGATTTCTAATTAGATGTAGCTTTATCCAATATGTCATTCTAATGCAAACAGGCGACGGCGATTGATTTCAACGCGAAAACCTCTCCAAACTCCATTAGTAGTTCTACTTGTACTCAACTTCATTGATAAAATTGCTTTTGTACACTTGATTGTACAGCCGCTATAGGTTTGAACTAGGTCGACATGCAGTTTGCGTTTATCCTACTAGGGAAGTTTAATGAGTAAGTTCAGGATTGATTAAGCTTATTACAAGCGGATATGCCTGCGGATCTGACTTAAAAAGAAAAAAAATCTTCTACATCGTTAATTCTATCACGAAAGGAAATTCTGAATCGGGCGTTAAATGTGTTTAGATAATCAAATCATTTAGTTTTTCTTCAATTTTGTGTGATTTTTTTTTAAAGACAGTTCTTCAAAATTACGTTGTTTATTTTATTTGTATATTAGTTTGAATTTCAAATGTTAAAAGTGCAAATTGCAAGAATCGAAACCCAGATTTATCGTGTTAACCCTGCGTTGTTGTTAACATGCTGGTGATATTGTCCAGGAACAGTGTTTTTTTTTTTTTTTTTTACCTATAAACATTTACATCGACGATGATGTACGACGGTTTTCTGGTTAATAATACTGTACTTGAATTTCTTGGCATCTGGTTTAAGACGCTTTATTATTGAAGATTCCACCTGCTTATGTTTATACTGTATCGGTGGATGCTTTCTTATTTAGAAAGGCGTTGGTAACTGAAAAAGAGCAACTCTACTGATAAAAAAAAATCTTATTCAAACAATAATTATTTATAGTTTATCTTTGCGATTACACGCACTGTATCTAGACATTTATGTTTACGAAAGTACTGGATTTGTAAAGTTAAATAAAATCAATTGGCCAAAATATTGAACATTCCCTGGTCATAATGCAAAAGTGAATGTTCTTGAAAATTACTACGTTAACTTTCATAAATTAATAATAAAGAAAAATTAACTTAGAAATGGGATTTGGTGCTTTCATAGTAACAGGAATAAGATTTGTACATGTTCATGCCCATAAAAAAAATATTATAATTATGCAGTGCTAGTTAATAATTATTGAATAATAATTAGCTAACAGTTAGTTTGCAATTGCACATAAATTATTTTTTTTGGTTTTGTGGTACTATAAAATGTAGACTCGCAAAAAGTGTCACCCTTAGCTAACTCTGTTAACAATAATTATTAATAATGTGAGAATCCTTTGAAACGTTTTTGACGGTTATAAAAGCGGTTTAAAACGGTGTATGGCACTGCGACGTCATTGACCTTGGAAAAGCCGATTAAACCAGCTGATAAGTGTTATTTTGTTTGAAGTACTGTACTGTATAATATTATAGGCCTATAATAAATTTTCTATAGTGCAGTTAATTTTTTTTTTTAAAGAAATAAATAATAAAACTTTTTAAGAGGATCTTTTTAGCTTAATTCTGTTTTGACATGTAATGTCATGGTTAAATTGCGCGTTCAGTATCAACCGAGCATAATGCACATGTACCTTAGCTTTTAGGTTTCAATTTACACTTTTTTTGATGTTGGTAGCCTAGGCTAATCTTTAACATGGATCTTTTTATCATAATGCGTTTTGTTTTGTTTTTATCTCCAATATCAGATTATTACTTAAATTCGCAAATAACATTGAGGAAGAATAAGCAGTATAAAGTAGCGTATTGCACATTTTTTTCCGACTATACTATCGATATTAAAATCGAAACTGAAGATTGTTTGTTGGAAATTCATAACAGTAGTGCAGATTTATTTTCAAAAATGACATTTGCCGGATTGGTCTGACGGCAGTGCATTTGTGCGCATTGCAGATAGAAAATTTAAATTCGTGTGTTTCGCAAAATCGATTGTAATCTTTTGAAATGGAGTTTATTTCAATAAGATAATAATAAAATGCATTTCTATCGAAACAAGACATTGGTGCAAAAAAATAAAAAAAAAAAAATAATAAAAAAAACTAGATGCATTTTTTTTCTTTTACGAACTTGAGGGTGAAAAAAAAAAAAATGCTGGCAAAAAATGCAACTGCATACTGTATACAAATGCTGATTTAATAACAAAAATATTTGATATAATTGAGAAATTCTCTAAAATTGGCCTTCACGCGCATACACCAATGATGATGATAAGATAGATCCGTTGTTAAATTGTACGAACTTTGCTCCGCTCTTTATTTTTAAACATCAAATGGCTGCTTTCTGTTTGTTTATCTGATGATGTAATGTGTAAGGTGATGAAGACCGCCTACCACATTTAACTCGACGGATACCTTAATTTAAAATTCTTTGGAACAGGTAAAGAGAAACAGCTTACGCGTTAAAAAGTGTCGGAAATTTGTTGCATTTTATCAGTTTGGATATTGTTCGCCGTTGAATTAAGAAGCAAAACCCCCACGGTTACTTTTCTTTCGCTTTCGATGATTTTAATTTGTTCGAGTGTGAAATCTAGTCAATGTCGCTCAATTCTTTCGAGGCAGCAACTTCCATTGTTGCTGGCGGCGGGTTCTCCAAGCGAAATAACAGCACGCGAGTCAGACCCAGCAGCGTGCTTTTCACTACAGTTCCGCGAAGTTCGGAATCAAATTCACCCCCTTCTCCGACTTCATCCTCGCCGAACGAAATAGAAATCAGTCCGAAAAGAAAAAAACGGAGCGAAAATGGTAGTATCGGCAGCGGCACTTTGCAGCGGATTAACGGATTACGTGATAGATTCAGATGGAGTAGTCATCAACAGTCTAGTCGCAATTCGATCGAAGAAAATGGTTTGGAATATATATATTTTTTCTCCATAAATTTGATTTTTATTTATATCCACGGAGCGTGTGGCGAATGTCGAATTGCGTAATTTGACCTCTACCGAGTTTGTTGCTGAACACCTAGATTAGAATAGGATTGAGTAATAGATATTTACGGCACTTTTGTTGGAAAACAACGACAAATGTGGTTTTAATATTAATGAAAGAAGCAATTTATTTAATCTCACGGGCGCCAGTTTAATTTTTTTTAACGTGTCGCTAAGGTTTTCGCTTTTAAAAAGTGAATGTGAGAAATTTATTTCGTTTAAAAAATTTAATATTTATTTGAAGTTAAACCGAAAAAAATGTAATAAAACATCGGTTTAAGTTATCCAAAAGGCAATGATGACGTCTTACGTTCTTGGATAATTTAATTTGTGAGGTTGGGGAGCCTCTTTTGCATTTTTATCTCTGGCAAACCTAAATTGGCACTCTCGACCTCGTTAATTTTAACGAGTAAAATCTACGTCACCTGAAAAATTGCACGTTGGCGCAAATTAATATCTATCGAAGGTTATGTGGCTAGTTTATTAATGACTTGTTACCTGCTAAAGTTAATTAACGAAGTAATTAATATACACGTAAGTTATTGCAGTTAATTATTGCAATATAATTATCATGGGTTTTAAAAAAAAACATCGTTTAAACGGGACGATTTACAGAAATAATTTGAGGTTCAGTTTAATGCAATCAGTGCATTATTATTGTTTTTAGCACAATTATTACATTACTGGGGATAATATTGTACAACCGTATATTGCATTGATACCGTATATTGCCTATAGAATGGTGTAGGCCTAAATCTGTGGTGGCCAACCCCAATCGCTCTTTGAGCCGCAAAAAAGAACCAACAGTTCTGTTAGAATAATAAAATCCGTATATTATGTAAATGGGGAAATAATTATATAGGATACACGTAATTGCATACAGGTTTTTGAGAAAAACTGCGAGGCCTAGATCAACCAATATTTCTGAGACTTCCTCTTCCTTCCACCTTTCCTCTCACAATTTAAATAATTTTAGCCCCATTTTATGAGAATGCAAGTAATAAAAAACATTAATTTGCAACATTAGAAGAACTCCAGAAAATTCTCAAATGGGGGTGTACTTATAATCCGATTAATTTCAAGCATTCTAAATACAGTGGAGTCTCTATGATCCGACTTGCAAATATCCGAGGTTCAAAAAGAACGAAAACCTAATACAGTAATTAGAATGTGTTTTAAAATTTATTTATTTTTGTATACTTTTTCATTTTTTTTTTGAAACTTTTTGCAAAGTACGTCCGTTATTAAAACTTTTAATTTGTTATTTGTGTACTGTTCCGCAATTCAGTTGCATTAAGCATTCCAATAACCCGAGGTAGGGTCACTGCCATCCAATCGGATCATCGAAAAACAACGTCATTTTTAAATTAATTTTCGCATATAACTAATGCCTATTGTTTTGTGTTGTTTGCATGACTTGTATGAAATGATTATACTGTAGTAATAATTATTATTATGGACAATTTTTAAGCAATTTAAACCACCGTACTTTTATTTCCTTAGTTCAAGCTTTTAAAATGGTGAATTTGCGAAGTATTAGGGACAGTTGACTCGCGCTTGTTTGCACATTATAAACCGTGCGATTTTGGCTTTGGCTTAAATAACCCAGGTAGAATTTGTGAGCATAGCGTATATTTATTGAAAAGAGTGAACTAAATAATTATTATAAGCGCGCTTCAGTTCTTCATTCAACTGCAGACATTGTTCATCTGTTAGACTTGGCTTCAATTCAGCCTCCCATGTAAAATATAGAGCATCGACATTGTTTTGGCAATCTTATAATTGTTTTACTATCATTTAATATGAATATGGAATATTTGTTATAACGACAGAAGTTCGCATTTAGTAAACTCCGCAGTAATTATTATAATATTTATATGCGGTGCGAAAAGCGTGATAAAAGTGAAACACGCCTTAAACATCAACAACTAGGTTTAAATCGTAGCAGTAAATATTATCAAAAGGGTGTCAATCTATCTCTTGCTAATGCCGCCACAAATAATTTTCTACCTAACGTTATCTAACGTTAACACGATGAAGGATAGCAAATGTTGGAAAAAAAATTTATCTGCTTCATTGCAGCAATTCTTGGTAGCAACTTTTTATCTCGCTACTGATTGAAATTATTGATTATATTGTTCCTTTTTTTTTTGGTTTTGTTTTGTTTGTTAGTAGGCTTAATGATTTTTCTAATTTTTTTTTTTTTTTTTTTGTAGGCGACAAAGTAGTGGCCGCGGGAAAAGTTGAAAAACTAAGACGGAATTTCGAACCCGTGAACGAAAACGAGGATCGTCATTTAACCAGCAACGGAAAGGATTTGTCAGCTACCTCTCCCGGATGCTCCAACAATGAAGTGATTGGACCATTAGATGGGTAAGCGTAACTCTTTAGCCCTATTGATAATAATAATTATTAAAGAGCGATATAGAGCGAGCGAAAAGACTTAGAAATAATTGATGCTTTTTGTTACGAGTCAATTTCAAGTGCCTTGTTACGGCAATATAATTACCTTTGAAAAGTTTGACCTAGATTGTGTTGATTTGTTGAGTTGTTGATAGAAAAGATGTCAATCAATTTTGATTATCAATTGCTTTATATCCTCCTGTAAAAACTCAATTCTGTGAAACCACACACATGGCGTTACGTGGCAATTTTTCAATAGAATATATCAATAGATATTGTGTTATTTTATCTATAGTGACTATCTGGTGACCAATAAATTTATGCACTTTAGTGTACGAGGGCAGTGTACCGCCATGACGTCATAAGATATAATATTGACGTGACAAAGCTGTGACATTATTACTTCGCTGGTACACTTATTGCCAAAGATGGATTTTTACTTTCGTTTTTATTGACTATGCAGGCGAACCACATTTACTTTATCAAGCGTATCCATCGTCTGTAGGCTTCCTGTCAATAGCTGTCTATCATCGTTTTTTATAGCTTTTACGGGATAAAAATTCATAGAAAGAATAATTCCTTTAGACATTTTTTTTCTTCCCCTTTATGCTTTTACTTGTTTTGTTTCGGAAATGTTTTACAAACGAGATTCGATTTAAAAGCGTTGGAAAGCGGCGTGTTTTCAAAATACTGTAGTTCATTTTTAAAACGAGGTCTCTTACATTATTTTTATTCAAAGTTTTTATAAGTTGATAATATTATACTGTAGATATATTTTTTTATTGTTTCAAAATTATTATTACGATCAAATCTCGTAGCGCAAGACTAGTTATAGGTCAATTATTTGTGCAGTTATTGAATGCACAACTTTTCTCATTGCCGTCTTGCTTTATAAGAAGCATATATTTTATCCGAAGTCGTTTGTTTTTATTAATTTCTTATGTTTTATGTAAATTACAGTTCCAAAAAGGGATCCGTCGTCCGGTCGGAGAGTTTGAAAACCAGAGTAAGTACACTTTTACTTTTTACACTTAGTATGGTTTGTCAGTGGAAAACAGGGAGCCTTAAATTATGCAAAATTAATACGGTATCATCACTGCATATCTTAAAAACGTTCTGCTATTCTGATATTTGCCTTAAAATTTAGATTATTTATTACCAGTATGCTAATATTCGCACGTACCTTAGTTACCATTTATACAGGTCGCCAATTGCGGTTTACATGTAAAAACCGCTTAACATGAATATAAGCTGAAATTTAAAGATATAAATTCAATTGAATTATTTTTTTATTGAAATGCGTTAGTCTCCAAGTGTTCTATTAAAATGCACGAAATTTGTGAAAGATAATAGCTATGTATTACGATAATTGTGTGAGTATAGTGCTTGGGATTGTCGCGCATAAAATGTTTTACCCGTGGTAACAACGCTCTACTTTTGATTTTTCCCAATAGGGCGTGTCCTGATTAGGCTTAAAGTGCATAGCGTTTCTGCCAACTATGAAATAGGTTATTTCTTCAATTTGTAAGCAACGCCAAACACTTGATGGACAAATTAACACAAAACTCTCTGTTACCTCATGATTACCGTGACAGATCTGAATTAATGCGAACGTCGTCTTAACGCTTTATTTACATTCAATAGATGAAAATAATTGGACGTTTTATCGATTTAGAACAGCTGATATTTTATGAATAAAAATTTATCGTTATTGCTAATTACGCAATTGAATAACATTTATTGCAATAAAATTAATTCAGTCAAATAGATAGGATTTTTTTTTTTTTGACATTTTTATATTCTCGTAATAATGATTTTCTGCATGTAATTTGAAATGAAAAAGAATAAAGTGCAAGTTGTACCAATTCTGATTTTTTTATGATAGTGATTTTATGCAAATTTGTGCTTAAGTTAAAAAAAAAAAAATAGTTATTGCAATAAATTAATTCAATTAAATCAAGCTGCTTTTTCCCGTAATTGATTTTCTGTGTGCAGACGTTAACACGAATTGAAAAGGGAAAGATCGAGCGCAGGTTATACAAGTTTTGATTTTTATACAGGGCATTTTATTAGCTTAATATTTGGTAAATTAGTGTCTAAATTTTACGATCTGTAAAAGATTTATCAGCCAGGCGTTATATTAGTTTATTGACATCGTTGCATATGCTGCGTAACTTCTGAAGTACGGTACTCTATTAACCAACTCATGTGCGTATATTGGCAATCAAGGGAGTAAACAGCTGCATTTTTTTTTTCTTTTTTAGAATTTTTTAATGTAAACAATTTCGTACTGCGTGGTAGACCGCAAGCCCTAAGCTATATTCTTAAATTAAAGGCCAAGGTTTACTGAATTTGTACTTGAGCACAAGGAAGTTAATAATTTTTTCTAATAAAAAAGAAAAAAAAAAAAAAAGAAAACAGTTATTCTAAATTAAATGGACTGTTGAAATAATTTGATCAAGGGTGATTTTTAAATTAAGACAGTTGATTTACATCGAGAGAGCTGCAACATGCGAACTTTGAACGAAACTTATTTAAGGACGTCCTGTTTGATTTATTTATAGTTTCAAACGCTTTTCCTGTTATTAAATTTTAATTTAATTACACGTACTTTAAGACAAAATATTTTACATCAAATATTATTTATTTTTTTAAACTCGAGTTTAATATTTTGTGTTTCGTTTGGCAATCGATTTTAATAATTTGGTGAATCCATTCGATGTTTTGTTACTCGCAGTCGAAATTTCAGTTTTCACCCTTTGGCGTTTAAAAGCATTTTAGTAGACGGAATTGTAAACGCAAAATGTGTAAATCTAAAAAACTTATACGAGAGAGAAAGTGGCAATTTATATGGGTCGCTTCCCATCATAGTGATTAAAAACATCCCAGCGGTTATCATTAAATTCGCACTCTACATCGTTTTGTTCATCTTGTTTTTTCCTCCCTCTCCCCATACCTCCCTTTCTATATTGCCAACCCCACGGGTGTAACCAGCTTTTTTTTTTATCTATCTTATCTTCATTTTTACTTCTTGCTCGAAATTTAATAGAATTGTAGCCTATATGAAACACTTTTTTTTTGAGGATGTAGTGCGTTCATCTAAAACCTCTTCATAAACGTGCTTGTCTACGTGAACGCGACATAGTTATGACGCGTATATATATATAGAGAGAGAGGGTGGAGATAAAAATGAGGGAGACCTCAAGCGATCACCATTCATCATTTGGCATCGTTCTGGATATCTTCATCATCTCTTATATGCGCGTCTATTCTTCGCGACCTGATGCCGCCTGTTTCCAGAGCAATTTTTTTTTTTTTTTTTTTTGGCATTTTATGGTGCTTAGATTCCTAACGTAATTTTTTTCTCCTGACTTTCCCATTGCAAAATTGGAATTTTTTTTTTTTCGGGCAAATTTTTTTTTCTGTCATTTTTTTTTTTTTGATTACCGTATTATGTCTAGTAAATCTGAAAGACATAGGGAAAATTTGGATTTGAATTTTTCATGGCACTTTTTGTATAGTGAATTGCTTTCATTTTTTTTTTTTTTTATTTATTTTACCTTTATGCTCATAACGCGAAATGTTTGATTTATTTGAGTCACCAAAATGGAATTGGTAATAACGGCGGATACGAATAATCCAATATACAGAATTGCGATTCGATTTTTGTCTTGCACATGCACTCGTATATTATACATGTACCGTGATTATCTTGACGACGTACAACAATAAGTTTGACTTCCGCTTTACTGGTCACAAAGTGCAAACAATCCTTCATGTGTACTTGAAGTGGAAACTAATATGACCACTCACGTAACCACTAAATTGTCTTCCTCGGTTTTTTTCGTGAGTGTTACGAACACTACCAGCATAGAAAGTGGATATTCATCCGAAACAATACTGGTCCGTATGCAATATAACGCCAATATTTTATTATTATTATTATTATTATTGCCACATATTACGAATTAGATTCTTTAATCACACGCAGTGACGTCAAAAGTTCAATTTTCTACTTTGCTTAAGGCAACCCCACTGATTTGACTATATTTACAGTATAATTCGACTTTCAATATTGTCTTAAGGTTTAACATTTTATTTTTTTTTGGTTGCAGAGGGAAACGAAGCATTCATTTCGGAAAAGAAGTGATCCCAACATACCTCGGTCGAACAGGTAAGAAAATGATTTTTTTTAATTATTATTTTGTAAGCTATATAAACGTGAACCTTTGAACAGGTATTTTATCTTGACCCACACACGCATTGTATATATTATATTTTTAGGAGCTTAATTCTCACAAATATGTAAACGACTCAATTTGTTTGCTTATTGCATAAAATGGAAATTTTAAGCTCGTTCGCGCGAAGGTTACAACCACAAAAATAATGACACGAGAGCGTATTCCTTAAAAATCCGCTACGTTAGATTTGATTCTGCGGTACTGTACATTTACATGTAGCGTAATTATGAATTACTGTACGTCGAGAAGAAAATCGATTGATAGCCAAGTTGAACGTGTATCCGTCATTCATGATTTACTGTGAATTGCGGAAATAAGCCGTAATAATCAAAATTAAATTTAATGCAGGGAGGTTATAATCTTGGCAAAACTCATCGCAATAGTTAAATTACATTATTATTAATTTAAACTTAATTTTTTTTTTTTTTTTTAAAAAAGGCTTAGCGTTATGAAAATATTTTTTAAAAATGAATCGGCCATTTATTTTTAATTTGAAGCAATTATAATATCTACGCAGCTATAAGATAGTTATATTAAATACTGAATAAATATTATTTTATCCTTATTACGCTATAAATTCGTAAATGATAGTTTGCGGGATAATATTATATAACGTTTTGTTATATACTATTATATAAAAACAATTTTTTTTGCTTTATAAATATAAATTTTAAAGATATAGCTGCTTTAGTAATAAGTATTATTTTTAATAGCGTTTGTGCCTTTTTTTTAATACGTTTTCGGATATAATTATTGGATAAATCACTTATAGGCTTATCGTAAACAGGAGAAAATGTGGCACTCAGTTTTGTTATTTCTAGTGAACTCACAATTTTGTTGTCGAAACATTTCCCCCTTTCAACGGTAATGCATTTGTTCGGAGCTCTGAACGGATCGATACAAGAGCCTTTTCGACAATATTTTTACGGTATTTGAGAACTAACACTTGCAAATGCAATTCTCTTTCGTCCATGTCCTTATAGGTCTTCCATGTCCTCCTCACCCTAAGAACATGTAGTGGATTTTCCCTTTTGGCAGAGCCATTAGCTTTGGTGGCGCTGCGCAGGAAATCTATCGTCTTGTGTGCGAAACAGGGTTTTGAATTGATCGAATGGCGAAACTAATTGAACTAAAATACTGATCTAAATTTTTTTTTTTTTTTTTTTGAAAGAAAAAAAAAAGTATTTAATTTACAAATTTCTTTTAATTGAATGTCTGCATTCGTGATCGCGTATTTTAATTTAAAAAAAAATTCTCGGCTACTAAATTCGGATGAAATAGTCTTCAGTCGAATAGGAAATAAGCAAATCTATTTGAAGGCTTCTGGACAATTTAATTTGTGAAACTTAACTGCAAAAACTTCGCAGAATGTTGAGCTTAATATTTACTTAAAGTTTCTAAGAATGTTTCGATCTTGGCAGTTATCTTTTTAATTGAATTCAATGACGCGGATTCGTGACACGTGTGAGAGGATAAAGAAAAACCTTTGAGGTTTATTTTTGGCAAATGTTATTTTAAGTATTTCTTTAATCACTAGCTTTTTTTTTTCATTTATTGTGAATGATTCTACGAGTATGTGGGAACAGTAACTGTTTTGGAATTTCTATCAATATATTTTTTTTTTCTACGAAATTTTACATTTTGTTTTTACGAAAGGAGAAAAGGAAAAAACTACCGTTGTGAATTATTATTGTGAGTGCGCGATTACTAAATCGAAAATGGATTGGCGTGAATCGACGCAGCCGTACCCAAAAACACCGCGGCGTTAAAATTTAATAGGAATTTTCGTTATCAATTAACGATTTAATGGACTGTTGAGTGCGCGGGACTATCGTTAGTTGTAGTGACGTTTACGATGGCTCTCATCGAAATGCAGCCTTCACCGTCAATTTTATTTGTGAGGTGAGTCAAAATTCGTGACGAAATGATTAGCTTCGGAACTGTGCTCTAAATTATGTAGCAACATTTGGTTAATAATTTAAATGACTAATTATTAGAAACCATAATATACAATATTAATTCTGTATTTTGTTAAAGTCAAGCATATTTTGTTCGATTAGAAATGAAGATTATTTTAAAATGTTGTTGACAGTTTGGATAGTGCACGAATATTTTAAATTAGACATTGTACAGTATGTATGTTTACCCCATAATTTCAGGTTTAAATTTTTAATAGCAGTCAATTATTATACAATATAATTATATATTTTTGGCATTGATTTTAAATATGTTGTAATAAGATGTTGTATCGTTACAGCTTCAAATTTTTAATTGCATACTTTTGGCAATTGCTAGTTACTTAGGTTGCGTTATTTATTAATAATTAATCTATCACAC
This sequence comes from Polydesmus complanatus, assembly GCA_034692225.1. Lineage (NCBI taxonomy): Eukaryota > Metazoa > Arthropoda > Diplopoda > Polydesmida > Polydesmidae > Polydesmus > Polydesmus complanatus. Next base: position 30,612 of record JAQGAZ010000768.1, read on the forward strand.
TACGAGTAAGCGATTACACGTCGTGTTTATTACGTTAATAAGAGAGTTATTACGTGTTTAAGGAAGATACACGTATCGGCACATATAAAGTTATCATAACGGGTAAAGTTAATTGGGTCTCTTTAAAGCAAAGCGTTGAAAAATACAGGTAATCATAAGTATCCGAGTCGAGTCATCTTTAAAATGGGGGGAAATAGACGGACTTGTTAAATCAGCTTCTCCAGTTATCTTTTCAAAAATAAACGTCATTGGGGTTAAACGAGCTTGTATGAGGTTCAAATTTTAAATGCAGATGCGACATTCTGGCTTCTCCAAGCTCTCTGTATTCCGTGCTATATCGATAAGAGTTTTATTAAGTAATTTATATACAAAAAAATATATTTTTTATATTTTTATAAAATTTTTATTATTTTTTAAGCGTTCCTTCTATGCTTTAGAATTAAATTGAAAAACGGCTATAAACATAAAATATTTAAGCACAACATTGTTTGGCATTTCTTGGTATTTCTTGAGCTGTTAAAATTCAGACGATCATCTTTAAATTGTCAGACGTTGCGATTGCAAATTTTGAAAAAGTACCGGTATATAAATTGTATACTGTGCTTCCCAATTGTTATTAGAACTAATACTTTTATAAAGATTTTAGTAAACTTACATTTTGATAAACATTTACAATACAAAAAAAAAAAAAATTTTTTTTTTGAGCTGTTTATTTTAGTTTTGAGTTGAAGGTTAGTACATGTATTGCCTTTATTCTCAATTTTAGTACATACTTTTAAATTACAAAAATATATATTTAGATTTTTTTTAAAGAAGCCAAGTGTTGGCGGCAAAGTTTACTATGTTATCGACGCAGCCTTTAACACGCGCCGCTTTAGAATTCCAAACGTGACCCGTTTTCCCATTTCGTTTCACTGCACTCACGCATTCACTTTTGAATGCAACTTGTTCGATGTAGATCGTAGTAGTCCTAGGGATTTATATTTCTCACTTGGCGCACAAATCAAGTTTTTTGTATTTCTGCGAACACTATTACCTGCTTTTATGTACTTTCTTGAGTTTTATGAGGACATTCAAAACTAGTATGCGTGTTTATTACTAAAGATTTTGGTGATTCAGTGTCTTTCGTTAGGCTTAACGGTTAAATTTCTATTCAAGTTGTAAGTGACAACTTCGCGCGTGTGTGTTTATACCATTAAAAAAAAAAAAAAAATTGGGTTCGAAGACTTACCCGTACAGTTTCTCTGCACTTGTAAATTCAAGCTGTTTATATTCATCTCTGCCCATGTAACAATGGTTTTTTCCGCAGGCCTATTCGTTAAAAACGGCGATTGCATTTAAATGGACGAATAAAACAATGTTTTATTGGACGCAAAAGTAAATGACTTACCGGTAGGGAATTTGATATTTTTAGATTTACTTTTTTTAAAATTGGAAATGTAGGCAAGTGTAGGCTATACAATTGCTAGTCAATGTGAATATTACCGGGATACAATAATAATATGTATGCACATGTACTAAATTAACGCCTTTACTGCCTAAATTAAGGCCTTACAGCTGTTTTAAAACAACAATACCGTAATTTCAGAAATTAGTGCACGAGTATCATAAAACGTTTGTGGCGGCAATGACATGGCAGTATCTGATTTATCACGTGATAGTGCTTTGAAAGTTACTCTAGTACAGTAGTTTAGTTATCGACTTGTGATTATACTTGTTAATAGTAAAAAGGAAGTCGGGTGATGGTAGGTTCGGCGCTTCCTCATGTATTCATTCGACTTTATTTGATGTTATTTTTCCTGCGCGAATTAGCCTATCCTCATAATACTTTGCACCAAAGTAGGCTACGTTGCAACCGAGCTCCTCATTTACCGAATACATTTTAGCGTAAGCAATAAATGAATGAATAATAATTGAAGTTATTTCAGTAGGCTATATATATATATACAGTATATGCAAAGTCGGACTTTTCCATGTCTGTCAATTTCGAATTATTGGCTTGTTTTCTATTCCATGTTATATGCAGAATGTGGTTCTGAAATCGGATGGTTTCAAAAAATGACCAGAATTCGCTTTTGAAATTTGTATTTAAAAGTGCGACTTGGATTAATGAGCTCCACTCATTTCTAAAAACGACTTATACTTTGCTCAAAAAGATGTTTTTTTAATATCATGTAGAGTCGACCAATATACTAGTAATAACATAATTTTAAAATACAGTAATAGAACATCTCAAAGATGCCGATTAAAAACAGCTTTTATAAGGTGAAAGGTTTATTTCATTTCTTGAAAAGGATTGGGGGTTATTGCTTGACTTTGATGCTAAGCTTCTCACGTACAGTACCGTAATTAAATTCATTCCCATTTAGTTTTTTTTTTTTTTTTAAATATAAATGTAAGTCGGATTAATTTTTAAATCTAATGCATATTATGCGGTAGGTTGGGTAGCATTTTCTTTAATTTTTCCAAGTGAAAATGAACAATGTTTGCGATAATTTACTTTTCCACCGCTATTTGAAAGTTACATGACATTGTATTGATTATTCTTCCTCACTCGTTACATTTTTTTTGCGATCAGATGAAACTAGAATAAACGAAGAACACGTTTACCAATGATGACGTTATATTGTCTAGATTTGGTATAGTGTTAAGAAGGCTTATGAAGCGAAAGAGTTTTGGCAAGTTGCCTCCAAAATGAAAGGCATAATACTGCGCGAAATGTGCCATACAGCCACGTTATCTATCATTTTATAAAGAGAAAGATAACATTTCTTTATGGCAGATGAAGCAAATGGCAACTGCATATTATTGGTATACTACTACTACACTATACATGTACATACAGTATATAGCAGGCAGCTCCCTTTCGCGTACAACTCTTTTATCACCTAGATGAGGTGGTGAACATAACGGACATTAATTTATCAAGGTAGTCTTTTCACTTGTTCGCCTATAACAAGGAATAATGAAAATTTGAAAATGGAATTGCATAAAAATGTCACCTTGATTTCCTATAATACATCCGCTCAATTATCTACATTGGCATCGTAATTTAACGCTGACACCCATGATTAAATCAATTGATTATTATATTATATTATTTTAAATAAATTTTTCCAAGAATAAAGCGGAATGCAGTATAGATTTAATTATTGCTACTCTTTGACTGTTTAATATTGTTTAGTTAATGAAATTGACTTTTACATTAAAAATTGTCTGATGTCTAGGCTACGAGTAATCTTTTCGAAACGAGGCTGGAAACTAATTTTAGTTTGCTTTTTATAACGTTACTAAGGAATAAGCAAAGCTATGTAGCGATTGTGTATTATAGTTTACACTAGTGTTTTAGTATAGAATCAACCACGCCATTACCATGTGTGGGGGTGTAATTCATATCGATCGTTGGGCTTCTCCAATTCAGGATCGCTTATCAAGTACTACTCCGTGGTATCAGATTCCTTATTAAAGTTGAGCTACTGAGTTGTACGTCTGCGAGTTTTAGAAAAAAAAATATTGAAGTGTATCAAAAAGGGTATAGGCTATTAAAACTTGCAAAATCTTTTCGAAATTATTTTGCAAAAAAACTTGATCCGCGCGCGTGTATCAAATCGATTAGTATTTTGTAATTAATTTTAACTGCTAGGTTACTGTAATAAATGGCTTAATCTAGTTATTTTTATTTAGCTTATTTAACCTATAAAGCTGATGCTTCCTGGAAAGAAGTGTTTCCTTCTCCGTCTTATGTAATTTATGTGATATTGTTTCCCTCAAGAGCTGGCAATTACGGCATTCTATCATCATAGGCGATATATTATATGATGAAGCAAAATCCATATTTCATTTCACAAATCCCCACTAATCACCTGGTATATAGACTAATCACTACTCTACCGTATATTATTCATCGTTTCTCCTGAGAGAAAACATTTACTCGTTTATTTTCTAATTATTCTAAATCCTTGCCTTTTTTGGCACTTGTTCCTCGCGCGAGAGAGCAAGTGCAAATCACACTATACGCGCCCGCCTAGATAGTGTTGAAAAATCAATCGAACGAATTAGCTATTCTCTATAATATTAAGGCCAAGTAAGAGTTTCAATCATTTTATCACACTTTATTCACAAGCATATCTTTTGATTTGGACTCCACCTTATATTTATTCTTTTGAGGATTAGTTGTCACGTTTATCCTTAAGTGGTAAATAAATTACTACGTGCGTGTGAAATTATTATTTTGAGATAAACTGATGTGTGTGGTCAAGTTCACACGATACAAAAGAGTTCAAAGGTTGACACTACATGACTCTGTAATTAATTTTTTTTAGATAATATTATGTTTAACGATTAAATGAAACACAGTTTATTTGATACTCTTATATTGTGTAGTGATATCGATGGGGAAGACAGAACAGCGTCAGGGCTTAATCATTCGGGAAGCTCTTCCAATTCCAGTCTTTCTGCTCAGTAAGTTCTTGAAGCCTTATATTATTTATATATATATATTTTTTATGCTTTAAATACCGCGCACGCATTTAATATAATAAAAAGAGACGTGCAATCTTAAGGAGTTCCATAATGCAAGTCTGCTAAAAATCTTTTATTTAGATGTCAAGATTGATACTTCGTAGATCTAAAGTATTCTAGCAGTTGCCAAAGGGGATTTTTTTTTATCTTCTATCTAATGTCAAGGGCTGTTTTCTGAACACTCGGATATTTTCATTTGCTTGTTTTGATTAACTAGCGCTAATAGTATAATTTTCATATATTGTACATAATTGCAATATAAAACCAACTGTAAACATATAATTTGTTCGATATTTTCAATTTTTTTTTTTTAAATATTTTAGAAGCCTCGATAGTCCTAGCAATTCCTTGGAGGCCGTTCATAAAACGACCTCAACTGATGTGTCACCGCAAACAACGATGCCGCCATCATCAATCTCCCAACTACAGAAAAGCTCGATCACTACAAACGCTAGCTCAAAGCGCGACGACAATGATTCAGACTTTGATGTCGAAGCTAATCCTCCTAATTGGGCAGACGGCGTAGATAGAGAAATTATACGTCACATGAAACCAAAAGAAAAGAAAAGACAAGAAGTCATCAATGGTAAATAACACTTGTTTATTTTGTTTATTATACTCGTAAGTTTGATAAAATATCTTAGTTGATTGTTACGTTAGTCAATGATATATTTTTTTTTTGAAGCAATTGTTTTTATTTTTATAGAATTAATTCATACGGAAAGGACTCACGTAAGGAATCTGAAAGTTCTTGACAAAGTGTTCTATCGACCCATGACGGCGGAAGCAGTTTTACCCCCTGACCAAATTAAATTATTATTCCCAAATTTGGAAACCATGATTGAAATTCATGGTCAACTTAATAATCGTCTAAAAGCGAAAAAACGTGAATCGCCTATCATTGGTGATATCGGTGATATTCTGCTGGAAATGGTAATTAAAGTTTTAATAATATTATTGCGAGATGTTTTTGAATTGGAATTTTTTTTTTTAATAACGATTTATTTTGGTTTAGTTTGATAGCAATTCTGGTGAAGTTTTTAGAGAAGCGGCAGCAACCTTTTGCAAAAATCAGTCTATAGCCTTGGAAGCGTTGAAAGTTCGCCAAAAGAAAGATCAAAAGTTGGCGCAGTTTCTAGCTGTAAGTTCGATTTAGTAATAACCGGAAAAGGCTGTTATTCATTTTTTTTGTCATTGACAATTTGACTATATAGGACGCTTCCAGTAGCCCTTACTGCAGGAGGTTTGAATTGAAGGATATCATTCCCACTGGAATGCAACGGTTAACAAAGTATCCACTTTTATTGGAAAACTTGGCCAAGTACACATGTCGTAAGTGATATTTTTACTTTTTTTTTTCTCCCCTTCTTTTTGAAAAGGTATTTTTGTAAAGCTGTTCTATATCTTTTTTTTTTTGTAGCTACAACAACAGAATATCAAAATATCGGAAGAGCAGTCGATTGCAGCAAGCAAATTCTAAATTATGTAAACCAAGCGGTAAAAGAGGCTGAAAATTGTCACAGGCTGGGCGAATTACAAAAAAAAATTGACTGGGGACCATTTGAAAAATCTGACCACCCCATATCACTCGAATTTAAAGTAAAAGTTTATACTGAAGTTTTAAATTTATATTTAAAGAATTTTGTTAACGTAAACATTTTGCACAATTTTTAGAATTTAGATTTAACAAGACAGAAGATGTTACACGAAGGTTATTTGCAATGGAGAATTAATAAACAAAAATTGGTCGACTTGCACGTACTTTTACTCGAAGATATTTTTGTATTGCTTCAAAAGCAAGACGAAAAGTACGTTTTGAAGTTTCATAGTACGAGTGTAGTATCAGGACGAGAAGAAACCAAACAAACACACAGCCCTATTATTAAAGTTGGAAGTGTCCTTACTAGGAATGTAGCTATAGGTTAGTAAAATTATTATTTGAACAGTCCAAGTTTAGAGTTGTTCTAGAAATAATACTTTTTTTTTTTTTTTACCTTTTAGATAAACGTGCTTTTTTTCTTGTGAGCACACAAGCTCATGGACCTCAAATTTATGAATTGGTGGCACTCTCAACAGCCGAACAAAAGACGTAAGTTAATGATCATCTTTATTATTAATTACATATTCAAAGATTCGCATATTGAGCTGCTAAATTAGAGAAAAGTTAATACAGTATTTAAATGCGCTATACATGGCTGTGCTAAAAATTAGCATTAATTAAGAGAATTTTTTCTATGGCTTTTTTAATCTTGACATCTGCCGTTGGGTTATTTAAAGCTATTTGAAAAGGCTTATAAGTGCTGGATTTGTAACGTTCGACGTGATTTATCATAAAAGATGAGGCTGATTTTTTAATACAGTACATAGAACACCCATTATTATTGGGAAATGATCCGCTTATGGGGTGTGGAGCAGTTTAAAAATAAATGCCCCAAAGTTTGTAGAAGCTACCAAAATATTGGAGAAAATGGACCGAAAAAATTATTTTTATTGTACAACGCGCTTTTTGCCGGATGCGGTAGTAAGTGATTTTATTTGTGGTCTATTAGTTTGCCGATTTATTACTATTTTTTGGTTGACTGATTTTTATTCAATGTTATCCACGAAAATACCAACTGTTTATAATTATGTTTCCAAACCAACATAACATCTTGAGATTGCTGGCAAATGTAGGATTTTAAAATTCATTAAAAGTTAGATTACTAGATTAGATATTAGTTAGTAGGCCTACACCCAGATCTCGCTTGACTTCATTTTGCTATTGCATCATTGCTAAATTACCACCAGAACCGACTTTTCCCTATTGCATCATTTCATCTACCAGTTTTCTTATTTTTTTGAAATTGCATCTTTGCTTTTTTTTTTTTTTTTTTGGAGAGAAATTTTGATTTTAAAATTGTCTTGCAATGTGAATTTTTTTAAAGTTTTTTTTTAATTCACCTCACATTAATATTATTTTAGATTATATTTATTGATGGGGGGGGGGAAGGAAATTTACTGGTAGAAAATAGTGTTAATCACTTATCTTCGATATTTTCATGGTTTCCCTTGAGAAACTTAATCAGCTCGCTTTATACCACATTTTTCGGTAACGCATTTAAGATGCAAAGTAAGATTTAGATGTACGAAATTGCCTTTATTGCTTCAATCGGATAAAAAATTATGAAATATTTTTTTTTACGAAAATATTATTATTCCCATAAGAGTCACAATAATTCTACTAGTCATATAAAGTCATTTTTGAAGTTAAATACCTGATTTGGAAGCGCGAAATTTTTTTTTTTTTAGTGGGCGTTGATAAATTTTGAGGAAGAAGGTAAAATTTAAATTTGAAGTGTGCATTATATTGTTAAAAGCTCAAACGTTTGTTTGTGAAGAAAGGAAATTATTTTAGCTGTAACCAAGAGTGAATGATTACGTTATTCGCTTTTTGAACATAATAGCAGTGCGTTTTTTATGTGTTTTTGTTTCCTTACATTTATTTATAAAAAGCTTGCCATCGGCATTTTAGATGTTTTAAACGTAAATCGTTTAATTAATAGCAACACATAACTTTGAAGCGTATAGTTTATTATTAAGTATATAATCGGCCAACATTATTAATTTTAGTAGCTCGGGTAGCAATTTATTTGACACTTACTCTTGGAATACTATCGCTATTTGGCAGAATTTGGAGAAGCTAGATTTTTAAATTTAAAAATTAAAACCAAATGTTTTATTTCAATAGCAATTAAAATTTAAAGTTTTGTTTCTGCAAATAAATTTTTCTATTTAAACATTTTAGATATTTATTTTTTTTAAAAAATAACTTTAAATAAGTTTTAAACAATTTATTGGCAGACTCCAAGAAAGACTTTTTAAGGTTTTTAATATTTCCAAGATTTTGTTTGGTTAATAATTTTAAGGAGTGGAAATAAAAAAAGGTTGAACGTGTCATTTTCTAAATATTTTTAAGCAGCCAATACCAGTCAAAAAGAATGGAAGTGCCATTCATTTTAGTTTGATGCATAAATAATTTTTACTTCCAAAATAACACTGAAACATTATTGTTTTTTTAAAAAAAAAAAAAGATGTAAAGTATTAAAAGTAAAATTATTTAATTGAGTGATATTAATAGAATTTATTTCAGTAAACTTTCCTTTTTGGCACTTTCATCCTGTTTTATTTCTTCTCAAAAGTTTTAATCGTCGAGGGCAGAGAAAATGGCATTTCTGTATTTTTACGCAATTTACAATACAGTAACATTATTGTGTCGCAATAATTTCGAATGAGTAATAATATTTTATTATTAGCTTCTATATAATAATTCGAGCCAAACGCCTTGCAAGAGATTTAAAAAAAAAAAATATTTCACATTTTTTTAGACTTTGATTTTACTGTTTACTGTATTATTAGTATGAAGTGTTGCTATTAATTCAATGAGATTTACAATCCTTTGGTGATCATACGACTCCTATTAAATTAAAGTCTCTATAAGGAATGACACAATAGTTAAATGAAATTTGTCACTTCTGTACATTGTCGGGGTTTTTTTTTTTTTTTTTTTTAACTTCCAAGCCCATTATTTATTTTTTTACTCATATCCCGACTTATCGGATTACGTGCAAATCTTTTTAATTTTATTTTTACACAGTTTTGTTGCTTAGTCGATTGAAACGAGGAAATCGAGTGTTTTAAACGTTTTGACTGAAATTTAACTAGCAAAACCAGTTTTCTGATGTTAACTGATCGTAAAAAACAAAAAAACAAAATATTCTATGCACAATTTATGTTAATTGACACCCAATTGCAAAATAATTTGCTCAGTCTACGCGTATTATTTAGTGAAAAAAGGTTAACTATGGTAGTTTGGTCTACTTACGCACTTCTTTATTATTTTTACTTGTTATTTTAAGTTTTGAGTACAGAGTGAAAAGTTGTAAAGTGGCGGAAATTGCAGTTCTTTTGATATAAAAATAACGTCATTAATTTGTGGTGAGAAGTACAAATAATACTCGGTTTAGTTTTCATCCATCAGCAAAAAAATTTTATGATTTCTTGCCATTTAAAGCTTAATTTATGACGCATTTTGTAGTCTATGAATTTCGACGCGTTAACTTGAAATAAGTTCTTGTTTTCAACACGCTTAAATTATAAAGTGATTCATCAGCAAAGACGAAATAAATGAAATGAAAATGTAAACGTGGTGCGTTTTACTGATGAAGGCCTTGATAATAGCTGTGGGTGGATCATAAGAGGATTCAAAACCAAACATACTTGAAGTTGTTTTTTTTTTTCTACGTCGCGTTTATTTCAAAGGTGGTACATCTCAATTATCAGTTCAATCAATTGCACAGCAAACGAACGGATGAAGCCAATGTTAAGATAGCAGAATTTATTTTTTTTATTATTATATCAACAATTCGCTTATTTTCGTGTCGTAATACTTTTCGAAAATTTTTGATATCTGCTTTTTTGTTACATTTTATGGTGCTACAGTCAATTGCAAACACCTTGTCAAGGTGATATTTGGGAACAGCGAAAATAATTTTCGTCGGTTATAAAAAAAAAACAAAATTGTTGGCGTATCGTTTTTCGATGGAAATTTAACTGTAATAGAAGCAGGAAGGAAATTTTTTAATTTAATCGGACGGAGATTTAATAGGAAGAGATTGCATTATGCGTGTGCATGCATGACTACACCACTGCGTTTAAGCAGCAGTGTTTGGTTTTTTTTTTTTTGTTATTCAACCTACTTAAAAAATATATAAATTCGTGTTGCTCAACAACAATGAAACATTCACTACTACAATGTTGTTTTTATATTCAGTAACGCTAAAGTGTGGTTGGTCAATTTTATTTTTAGCATTTACTTGTTGAGAGAAAAGGAGGTGATGTTTGGTGGAGAAAAAAAAAAAATCTGCTCTCAATAGTTAAAAACATTTTTGCTGAAACACGCGCGCGCCTGTCTATGATTACTTGTGATCGTGAAAATTATTATCAACTATAACGTCATCTAAAGAATGCGTCAATTATTTGTGATCGAATGTGTATAAACATTTAACGCTTATCCCCGTAATACAATCGAATCGCGTTGAATAGAAGGAATTTGTGGAAATTTGATAAGTGCGGTAAAAAAAAAAAAAAAAGTTTTTTTTCTAAGTTTTAATTATTTGGGTTTTTTGTGAAGCTGGCAAACAGTATTATTTTTGAAAGTAGGTCGCGTAAAGTGATGTAAGTTGTGGTTGGGAAATGTGATAAAATTTTGGTTCGCGGTTAACTGTTGGTAATGTTGAGACGGAAGCAGCAACCAAACGGAAGTATTTCGAATGAAAAAGAGAGGCGAGAAAGTCGTGTCCACAGGTTAGTTAGGCAAATAGTTGTCCCTCATCATTAAAATATCATTGTTTATAAACTTTTATTTAGGTTATTAATAATTTTATTATTATTTTTTTTTTCGTGGAAAATTATTTTGTACCGTAACAAGAAAATAACGTCAGTAATATGACACTAGTATTATAAACTACAGTTTGAATTACGTCGGTTATGAAATGAGCAATCTATATAATTTAAATACTTTTATTTTGAACTAAGACTGTAAATAATGGCGTTTAATTATATTGTTGTTTTGTTGATTAGATGGCTGAGACATATAACCGAAGCCACAGATGCTCACAAGGCCAGGGAAGGTAAAAGCAAGGTGCCTGATCTTCCAAACAATGTCAACCCCGTGGAAATTGAAAGGAGTCGCGTTGCAGCTGAAGACACTCCAATCGAAGAGGCTGCCAAACCTGGAGAGTAAGTTGGAAATATATAGTAAATAATTATGAATTTAAATAGTTTTTATTAATTTACCTGTATTACAAGTTTTTGATTACGTACATTGGGAAATGTTTTATGAATAATTTTGAAAACAACTAACTAATTTTTAATTTCAGGCCTTTAGATATTCCTGAAAGTCAAGAAAATGAAAATAGTCAAGAGTGTGCCGCGGGTGATGTGGCAACACCGGAAATGGCTGATAACGCAGAGTCAACAGTTATTACTAGTCCTGAATCGAAATTCGGTGAAAGAGCGCGAACGAGTGTTAGTGGTGGAACTCCCAGTGAAAGTGACGACGGAGAAGATAGCGGAGCGGCTTCATCGTCATCAACAGTCAGCAAGCAGAGAGTTAGTCCATCTCCGCAAAGGAGATTTCAACGAGTGGAAATTTTACAAATTGCTGAAGGACCACCTCTTATTGAACCCAGTGAAGTTATCATTTCTGAAAGCGCTGTCCTGCAAACAGCTGAACCTGTACTTGCTCCAATAGGTAGGACAATGCAGCGATGATATTTTATATGACGATTAAATATATTATAATGATTTGTTTGGTTATAGAAAAACTAAGGAGACACGATCAACTAATTAAAAACGCGTTAGAAGAGAAGCATGCAATTGTAGCCGAGATCCTGAACATTCCACAGGACGAGATGGGAAAATGGAACGATGTATCGAATAATAATCGTGAGGAGCCTAAGGATGTAAAAGAATTGGTCCAAGCAGCCTTGGCTCAAGGTAATTTCTCCGCGATGTCTTTTATCGTTTTGTAATAACTAATTTAAATTATATTTATAGCGTCTCAATTGACGGAAGTTATAAATGATAACTTGAATGTAAATGACGAAGATGCTGTTCTTGCAAGATCTGAAGGTAAAATTCATTTTAAAAACTGTTAATTTTTTCATATCAAGTAGAAAAACTTTTTAGTTGTTATCACGCAAGTTAAGATAATACTTTCTAGATAAAAGTTTTACTATTATGAACGATTATTAAACTTTTCACAAGATTTTTTAGGGTTTTTGGGCATTCTCTCCAAATTGCTTTTTTTTTTTTAATTTTCTATTTTTACTATTTTTGATAATACATTTATAGAAATTATGAATTTATAAACAATAATTTACCTTACAGGACTTAACACGGAGTTGAACTCTGCCACATATGCAAATTCTTCTGATTTACCGCCTCCTAAAATCCTATCGCCCAAATTAGGAAGAAAGACTGGTCACATTCCTTCAGCAACAATAAATCGGTTATTGAACATCAATAGCGACCTTGGTGTCTATTTAACGCAATTGCTGGTAAATTTAATTACTTTAAAAATTGGACAGTAAAATGTTGTAGGCATTAGCATGATTTTTTTCAACTAATTTTTTTTTTTTTTGGTTAAAAAAATAGACAATAGTCTCTGAAAGAGAAGATGAACGAGAGCGACTTCGAACGGAGCTGAGAGCTTCGCGAGAGCAAATTAACCGGTTCCATGAGGCAAATAGGCGGACGACACCGGTTTCCCATTCGCCTAGCCATAGTCGACCCAATAGTTTTGTATCCATCAGTTCGTCAACTTCTGAACTTTGTGATAGAACCGAAATCTTTAAAAGAGAAGACGATATTGGTAAAACAAACAAAAAAAAAACTAATCGTGTAAAACGTTTAATGGATTCATTATTTCTTTTGAATTTCATAGATGACGTTCCGATTGAAATTCCAAGCCCTATTTTAGGGGATCTCGAAGAGTTGAATTCTTTGGTGGCCCCTTTAGATACGAGACCGCCTTATATTATATTCGAAGCTTATAATAGCAATGTAGATTTATCAGGTGGTGAAAGGCACGTGGAACTGTTTGTCGATGCGCCTTCAGAGTCCACTACGGATTCGCCTTGTTTGGAAGGGGATCAGACGTTAGAGTCACAAAATTCGCCAAATCCTGAACTAGAACCTGAAAATATAATTCCTCCACAAGTGATTTCAGCAGCATCAGCGTCAATCGAAGTCAAAAACGAAGAGGTGCCAAGTCAACCGTCAGAACCGCCGGCACCAACGTCAACGGCGCAAGTCGAAAAAGAGGATACGAAGAACAATGAAGTTGAATTTTGAAGGAGTTTGTTGACAGTTTTCTTTGGACGTTAATCGTGTAGGACGTGATCTCACGTCCGATGTTGTGCATTTGGCCCTTTGCCTTAAATTTATAGTCGACGTTGTATCTGAGCAAATCATCAGACAATTTTAACGCATAATGGAGGGAGAAAATGTTTTATTTCCCTTGGCGTTTAGTTCGACGGAAATTTAGCCGTGCCTCAAGGCCTTTTTTTGGTGAAAGGCAGTACACGCTTATTTATCTTTTCTTTCGATTTTGTCCGACAAAATCGCATGCACTCTTTCGTTAAGAAAATACGCGTGGAAACTGGAGGTTATTTATGGTTATCAGCCTTAATTAGAAGTGGGGGGGTGAGCAGTGTATATAAAGTTTTGTCAGTTTGTTATAAATTGCATGTTAAATACAACGAATCAGTGTTATTTTATAATTATTATTGTGAAAATATTTTGTCAATTAAGGCATTTATCAAATTAGATTTGACCACTTGTTTCGACCGCCTCCAGTTATTTCTTCCTTTCACCTGTAAATGTTTTTGTATATAAACATATCTATAGAAATTATATTAAGCAGATCGATCAACGGGATGCTATTAATAATTAGATTGACAGTTATTCCCGCAGTATATCGTTCACCATTTTTCTTCGAGCACCCGAGAAATGAATCTTTGGGTGGAAGAAAAAAAAAAAAAACAAAAGAAAAGAGAAAATTATTTTTTTTCTTTTTCCGGTCTCTATTCATGTCAAAGCTTTTTGATCATGTTTCATAAAATTATATGAAAGATTACAAAATATTGGCGGTAAATAAAAAAAAAAAATAATATTTCAAATCATCAAAAACAAAATAACTATATAAATTTTTCTAATGATGGGCTTATCGTCTCGTTAGCATTAAGGGCACGGTTTCAAAGAGAAACAACCGCACATTTATTGTGGAACTTTTTATTTTCAATTGTCATCTTTATCGTTGAACAATCAAAGCTTTTCGATCCCAAATTTAGACTTAGATTACCGGTATGTAGATTTTTATCAGACGATTATGCTTTAAACAGAGTATTAATTTTTCTATGTAAATGTACTTGTATTTTAAGCTTTTTAGTTACGATCAACTAAACATAAAAAAAGTTTTCGAGCACATGTGGACCACCAACGGTAGCGCTGAAAATTATACAACCTGTAAATTATCTGACTTTGATTATAATATAAATAATACCTTTATTTTTTTTAAGACGATATCTGATGTTGTAAAATGTTGCTGCAAAAAAAAAAAGAAATATTAGAGACTTATATAAAGTAATACCATATTTGATTTTAAAAAAAATGAAAAAATAAAAAAAAAAGTTAAGATCGTCAACAGCAAAATGATTGCACTAGAAAGATTAGCGGCGGCTCTGAAATCAATTGAGACGTATATGTCTGTCGTTAATAAAATTCTGTCAAAATAAATTTATTGGTTTTTATTTTTAAAACTGGATAATCTCAATCCTCACTTTGAAGTGTTAGTTTATTGTTTTTGTTATGTGTATTTTGAATCTTTATTAATATATATGAATCTTTTGAATCTTCAAAGCACCACTGTAGGTTATCATTATCAAATACCGGTATGCATGTGCCTTCTAACGGGCCCAACATTTTTAATTACATGTATTGGAATTGCCATCTAGCGACCAATTAAAAAAATGTTTTCTGCTGGGAAATATCGTCAGCTGTTCACTGTTGTATCGGTGGTCTGCTTCAAAATCAAATGGCATAGTTACGGTACTTTCAAATGTTGTTCACGGGTGATTGAATTTTTCGGACAAAATGTGCTTCGATCGACCTGGATTTTACCGCCATCAGCGTCGAGAAGATTCCGGGAAGATCGAAGAGAGAAAATTCCACGTCGTATAACCGGTAGATGTTTTAATATCGGAACCGTTTCCTCGAGACTAACATGCTACCTTTCTCCTACCGGTAGGGATTCAACGTTGAACGGGAAAGAATAAAGCAGGTAGCTGAACATAAGAGAAATAATATTTTGGAATTCATTTTAATTTAATTTCGAAAGTATTATTAACGTTGATCAAATTGCGCGTAACCGACATAGCGAAATGTTTCAGCAATTTACGGTACGGTGCTGCTGCTGCTGCATGCTCCCACGTGGAGTTTACTGCTTAGTATAGGCGTATTACGTTCACATTAATTTTAACATTGAGACAAAATGAATGGGAGAAACGGTTGAAAAGGTGTTGAAAGACCGAGGAAAAGTTGTTCGCGATGATTAAAGGACTTAATACTCTTTTTCACCCTGTACACCACTTACACTTGGGTTTTCTACTGCCGTCGGAATAATAAGGTTTCTAAAGCCGGCTTGACGAACTTCTACGAAACCCCGTAAAGCCAAATACAGGTCACAGTATTTGAAATTTTAATAAGATTGCCGGTGATATTGCGAGTCTCACTTAATTTGTCATACCTCTCGTCGTTGGATTGGGG